>JASTWL010000160.1:95000-379742 GCA_035220575.1 Temnothorax rugatulus
TGTAGGTAAGTAAAACAAGTTAAACTGAATCGAAAAGTCCTGTATCATTTTGCAGTTTTTGCAATAATTAATGAGATACGTCCGCGCAATTCGGCGAGAATAGCCCAGCGTCATGCAATGGCTACAGTTTGTTGCGCGGCAAGGCACTGGGAGGCAAGAATGCATAATGCTAGGTCTCTTGTCGCTGAATTCACGGATGCATGCTTGTTTGCGAATCTTGATTAATTATTGCAAAAATCGTAGTGATACGGGACTTTTCGATTTAATTTAACTACTCTACCTACCCATGAGAGGTAATCCGCGAATTAAATGAGACATTCTAGATTTATTAATTACTTCAGATTTGCAATCATACTTCCTGTGACGTCACAAACAAAAAATGCTTAATAATTCTGAATTTCGAAAGTGTTAAAGTTATATTAACTGTACTCTAGTGTATGGTTTTTGCGCACATAATTTCCAAAGTAAAATTTAAAAAACTGCGTAAAAATGCATAAATAAAGTTTAAATATTTGTCACCTTATAAATTTTATTTAAAATAACATTTAATATCTACTTATTAATCAAATCAAATAATGTGCCAGATTAAAATATTCATTTTTCTAAATATGCAAAAATGACAATATTTAACTAAACTTTTATGTAATTATTATTTTAAAGCGTATTATACAAGAGAAAAATTGGTAAAACTCCACAATTAGGGCCAATACGAGAAATTAATTGGGAGGGGGTAAATTTTATGTATTCTTACCCCCCCCCCCCTGAATTCAAAACTGTTGATAAAAGTTGGGGGTCATTGTTTATTACAAAGTTATTAATAAAGAAAGTATAATGAATAATAGTATGTAATTCTATGATACCGTATATAGACAGTGGGTTCCACCCCCCTGTGGGGGGCTCCACCTCCAAAAAACTAACCTAACCCAACCCAATTGTTGTGTGGGTGGATCACACATGTATGATCACACGGTAAATATTTAGTATTAGGGAGCCATCCCCAATTCCTATACTTTTGAAATATGTTATGACCCTGATTAACTTTTCCTTATAACTTAATCAATACATGTGTACTGTCTATATACACGTATCAGTAAATCACTTTCCTTAACACTGACAGAAACTACTATACTTCTCAAACTATTTTTGTTCATAACTTTTAAATAAACAATGACCACCGATTAAGTTATAAGGAAAAGTTACTCAGGGTCATGTCTTTGACAACATATTTCAAAATTATGCAAATTGGAAGTGGCTTCCTAATACTAAATATTTACCGCATTTTTTCTCATTTTCATGACGATATCTTAGAAAATACAAGCAACCCCCAAATTTTATCAACAGTTTTGGATATTCACGGGGCAAAAATACATAAAATTTACCTCCTCCCAATTGATTTCTCGATCGTATAGGCCCTAATTGTGGAGTTTTACCGAAAAATTTAATAGAAAAAAATTGAGTGACTGAATTAAACGGAAATATTCAAAAAAATAAGTCAGAAATATAAACATTAAAGAATTGTTAATTTATCTCTAAAAACGAAAGACTTAATTATGGATATATTAACTCAAACTTTTATTTTATCCTGCTAATTGTGAATAATTGTACAGTCATTACTATATCTATTAAAATAAAAGAGTTTAGAAAAAAGCATTACTGATGAACATTTGTCTTTCACGCGAATATCGATTAACAAAATGTATTTATACTTGGAACAGTTCAAATATACATTGCCGGCCAAAACCTTAAAAGCATTAATTGAAAACATTAATTGAAAATGTCTACTATACAAAATGAAATCAAACTTATGCATTATATAATTCAACATATTTTTACTGTTTTATTCATTGTTTCATTCATTGTTTTATAATAAAATAAAAAATAATATAAAATGTTTGAAAGTTCTACAAAAAATATTTTTTCACAAAACGAAAAGTCTTAGATACTAAAGATTAAATTTATTTATTTATTCATTGTTTCATTCATTGTTTTATAATAAAATAAAAAATAATATAAAATGTTTGAAAGTTCTACAAAAAATATTTTTTCACAAAACGAAAAGTCTTAGATACTAAAGATTAAATATTAGACACTTTTCTCAAAGTAACCATCTCAAAATTTAATCACTTTCTTATTAATCTGATTATAAGTAATCTAGCTACAAGTTTACCTATTTTTTTCTGACGAAAAATTCTACTCTTCTAAAATAGTCCATAGCTTTTAGAAAATGGTTTTATATGACCGTAGTCTATTTTCTTAAAATTAAATAATGTCATGATAAACGCAACTGTGCTAAATATAATATAACGTATTTATTTTTAAACAAGCTTGATAAACTCGTGCTTCGTTACGGTATGTGAAGGATTCTATAATTCACCCCCGAATCTAGATTTGTCCTTTTAGAGCAAAACCCTGAATAATGTTTTTAAGCATTTGAAATAAGTAACCATTGTAAGCAAAAACCAAGTCGATATATCATCAGACCTAAGAGATATTGAGGAATCCGTGAAAACACATTTTATCCCTTTTCACCCCTTTAAGGTCGAATTTCTAAAAATCTCTTCTTAGTGAGTGCTTACGTCATGGAAGGAACATAGGGAAACTGTGCCTAATATCGCGCTCTTGTTCGTAATTCAGCACCCTACGATATTGAGACTGTTACATGTTGCATTCTGTCAGTGAGTAGTGGAAGCTGTTGAACAACGCTACTTTGGACGATTTTTTGTTTTATTTCAGTCAGAACTGTAATATAAAAAGTAGCGTGGCAGTTCATGGTTTTAACGAGGCTGTCGAAATTTCGCAAGAGGTGTTTACGTTATTAATACAGCAAAAAAGATATGTACTGAGAACGAATTTCTGCCATGAAAACATGTAATATTGTGTCTAATTTTATTCCTAAATTAGAGATATTCGTTGCTAACCATTATTGTGATGCTTTAATTGGTTATATGTTTCTTTCTTGCGGTATTCCTAATTCCCCTCTCTAGGAATGTTCATTATACCACCCATTTTTCATAACTGGTCTGCCTCTAAAATACCTCTGAAACTCCCTCAGTCTCCTGTTCAATGAGTAACAAGGTCTTTTTCTGAGAGTAAGTTGGCCAGGCGAGATTCTGACCACATTATTCCAGTCACACCCTAGTTCGTGAAACATCATAAGCTTTCTTAATCGTTAAAAGAGGATATCTTTACCAACCATGTGTCCTATTTTGAGTCGTTTCTATTTCTAGCATATATTGTGTGTCATAATTGTATTTTTAACAAAAATATGTAAGGGTGCGATATTAGGAACACTTTTTTTCGATGTCAAAAAATGCTACTTTTTTGTTTTCCTTCATAAAAGATATAATTAAAATAATTAACATAAACTTTGAGAGAACACTCATGCCATGGAGATCATATTACGATAATCCTAGAATAAAATAATGCGGTTTAGTTATATTTTTATAGAAGTTTTCAGTCAAAATTTTGGTTTCTAAAAATGGGATGCGATATTAGGCACAGTTGCTTTACTCCCCGAATTTCATGTTTCTAGGTTTAGGGGTTTGAGCTGGGCGTTGATGAGTTAGTCAATCAGGACATTTGTTTATATATATATATATATATATATATATATATATATAAAATAAAGTAAGGCATGAATCGAAATTTTAAGTAATGTTTTAAGTAATATTTTACTGGAATATTTTTAAATTTTATATGTGGTCTCGAACTTTTGGCCGGCAATGTAAATTAAAAATAAAGTCTTACAAATGTTGACACTTCGTACACTCGTTTAAGACTTGAGACACAAGACAGTATTGTGTGTTGCTAAAAACAAAGATTTAAAGCATAAAACATTGTCTTAAAATTATGAGTCAGCCATTCTGCTCAGGCCCTAAGGCTTCGGGATTACTGAATTCGATTCTGGGATTCAGAATTGTAAAATTCAAAGCAGTAGATCCAATATGGCGGATTAAATTTCAAAATATAATCATATTATCGTGAAACTCGGTTTTAGGGGCTCCTCGGGATAACTGAATTTCAAATAAGGCGAAACTGAAAACTTGGTGTTACTTATTGTTAGTAATATTAAAAATTCCCTAAAACCGAGTTCTATGATAATCATATTTTCTTGAAATATTCTATCTGCTACATTGGATTCACCATTTTAAATTTGGTATTCTTGGTTCGAATAGAGTGAATAAATGAAGTATTACAACTTATCCCCAAAAAATTTCATGAAACTTCAAAAGAGCAGTTTACAAAATAAAAGCGGGTGGTCAATATAAATCCTCAAAAAATTAACAGCTAATTTTTAAGGTTATTTCAAGATAAAGATCCTGATACTTTCCACAATGTTCGGACTATAATTTTTAAATAAAAAGCATTTAAAGTTGACTGATAAAATAGTCCAAAATTCGCTCAGGCATAAAGTACATCGTTATACGGTATCTACCTATATTGTCAGAGATTGGCAGATTTATGGATAGTGCGCGCGCGCTTTAGTTCAAATACAGCTGTGTGCTTTCTTTAAATAATTTAGAAATGTTCGAATTGCAATAGCGGATGCCGTTCGGCGAACTTCCGACGAATTCACGCTACACTGCCGATGGAACGAGCCACATCTACGAGACCTATTACAAGTTCTCTGCCTACTGTATAAATAACTGTGCGTAACACGGCTTTCTTTTGCGATTTCTTATGAATTCAAACGATTTCGAGGTATTCCGAAATATATACCGATCGATACGCTGTTTATCGATGCGATTCCCCCCCCCCCCCCCCCCCTCCTACCGACATCGAAATCGCCAAATATTTGGAGAGCAACAACTGTGCGTTTTCTGAACTTAGATATTGACGGAAGCACATTCATTCAATTAATCCCTTAATTGATTTCCCGATATAAAAATAGGAAACTCCGCAGTCTTCGACTCAGTTGCGACATTTCGCTAAGAATATTCTCGCATTTAAGTTTAATTGATTGTTGACCTGGACGAAATAATAAATTTTACCAAGATGTCTCACGACATAAATCGTTAAGCGAATTTGCGGACAATTGACGCAGAAAAAGTTCTTTGCATTAGATAAGAAAAGAATTCATTTTCAACCTTTCGGAAATTCTTACAGAAATACCATTTCACCATTTGTGAATGTTATTTCAATTCGCAAAAACGGTACATATGATACATTTTGATTTATCAAAATCGTCGAAATTGCATGGTGAAATAATAATTTTACAAAAATATTTCATATAAATGCATTAGTGCAATGCAATTTGTAAAATTTTGTTTAAAACAAACTGTTGTTAATTTTTTTAGCAGCAACATGTAGAAATGTATGTTCCAAATGATGACAAAAAGATAGAAATGCACCGCAATTTTATCATTTTTTTATCCATCCAATTTTATTATCTCTGTATTAATCACCGTAGAACAATGATATTAATAAATTATAAATTGGAACAATAACGAACATTAATCAGGTATTTATTAAAGATTTTACTTGTTTCTACCAAACAAAACTCTCAATTTCAGCAAGTAGTATACACAAGCGTTTTAGCAAGCGGTATACAAGGTGAATCATTGGAAGCGCTTAAATATCTCTTCTGAATCTGAAGATACTAGAAAATGTGCAGACCTTTAGGTAATTCAAAATATTTGTTATGTATATTTCTAACACGTACATATTTAACGTAAATTAAGTAAGTCAGTTTGTTTTAATAATTTTAAATTTCTGAGTTATTTCCAAGTAATACTACGGTATATGTATAGATAGTGCCGATAGTAATTAGGAAAAAAGAGATTTTAAAAGAAGAATATTATGTTCAGAATAATTTCAATTTAATTAAAAGCTATTTAAATATTTGATGGTAAAAACTTCAGAAAATAAATGTTGAATTTAATAAATAAACTTTTAGTGAGTAAGCAAGCTGGCTTCTCTCTCGTAAAAGTCTTTGATAATCGAAAATTGAATCACCAATGTTATCATTAAACTTTCCTGGAATCTGTGCTTAGTTTTCCCACTAATCCACATATCCACACATATTTTATTCAAATCGCGCAAATTGTATAACACAACTTTTAATAAACTACCGAATAATTAAGAAAAGAAGATTAAAAATGATACATGATCAAAACGAGAACAAGAACGAGAACGGTAACGGCAGCGGCGTAATCGAGTTTTCGGCTAGACTAAAAGGAGAGCGGCCGTTTCAAAAGTGCCCCGTGAGCGTGGGTGTTCCGTGCCGTCGAAGCGACGCAATAGCCATCCGCGGAATTGAACGTTTAATGTCATACTGAAGGCCTTCCGAACGACGGCTCTGTATACACACCTTCGCACGATGAGAAACGAGATGAGCGAACCGAGTCTGCGCTCTTTGCGTACGGGTTCATTACAGAAAAGCGATGGGAGAGGCAAGGCGAAAAAGAGCAACGCTGCCAAAAGTTCGCGGACGTGCGTCCCGTGCGGCTCTACCGACACACAGACGAATAGAATAGCCTCTAGTCCAGGCACCCGGTTGAATGCCATTTTTAACGGTACAGTAATAGTCGTGAATAGCAAGGTGCTTTTTATCGGTATGATAGCGCGAAAACGTTTCACCCTCTTCGCGCGGCGCAACAAGTTACACCGCACAAATACCTCAGGTCTATTTATTTCTACATGTGTTATATTATATTTTTCCTCGAAATAAAATATACAAGGACTGGGAAAAGGTGCTCCTCTATATATACACATATACCTACATATAATAACATACATACATACATACATACATACCCAGCGAGAAATGACCCATCGAAATCATCGATATTACATCATATCGAAATAATGCTCGAAATATGAAGCTTATTTCGATGTTAGTGCTTTATGAAATTTTTTAAAAGTAAAGATTATTTGTGACATACATTCATAACGTCAGACTGTAAACAGGCAAATAATATATTTTTGTTAAGACATCGATATTTCATCATTTCGATATCGATTCGAAGCTATTTTAATTTGCCTGTTAAATATATAATAACACTGCCATTATACAGAATGCAATATGAATAAAAAATTATATTGTATTGGCAGACACGGATAATGTAAATATTTTTTTATTTAAGCATTATAATAATTGCGTTACAATATTAATTTTTTTAGGCTTTTATTTCCATTAAATAGTTACTTTATAACTGTAAGAGTCACAACAAAATACCTGTTTGTAATTTGACAATTGTTTTGAAAATTGAAATATTATATAATAGGTACATTTTCAGTACTACATCCGCTCATTTATTAAACAAGAAGTTAAATTAAGCAACTAATTAAATTATTAATATTAAATATTAATACAATAAGATATTTGTATTTACATTTATCAAAATAAAAAATAAGCCCAATTATATAATAAATATTAATAATTAGACTTATTAAAAAGTAAATAATTAAAAATAAATATTAAAGACAGAGAAAGTAAAAAAGTTTTTCTATATAGGCACCTATACAGGCATTATACTAATTATAATTGTGTTCAGCACAGAAAGCTGCTTTGCAACTGCAGTTGTAAAATTCGTGAATTTGATTGGTGTATTACTCTTAGTTTCGGCCAAAATTAAAAGTATACACCAATCACATTCACAAATTTTGCAATCCCCTTAGAAAGAGCCGAAAAGTTTAATCGGAGGATCATGTTAATCGGAGACGGTGAATCGGACCATAGCTGCAGTGAGGAAATAATAATCAATATCGAGTCGAAATCGATTTATTCTCAGTTGAAAAGTCATCGAAAGTTGTGCCATAAATCAATCGAAATCAATGAATATTTCAATTACTTTTCGATATATTTTCGTAAAAAAAAATTTTTTTAAGTTGCTTTTGCCAATGTGTTCAGAATGTTTTAAAACGTCGAAAAATCGCTATTTTAAAAAATGTCGGTATGTGTGTATGTATTTGCCAAATTTACCAAAATTTTATAACTCCAGAACTAATCAACCAAATTGAAAAAAATTATATATGAAATAGGGGTAGAAAAGACTGAAGAATATAATAGAATTATTAAAAATTGTTAATATTAAAGGGGTTACCGATTTTTGTTAAAAAAAACAACTAAGTTTACTGAAATTTCTATAACTCAAGAACCAATCAACCAAATTTTAAAAAATTATATATGAAATAGGGGTAGAAAAGACTGAAGAATATAATAGAATTATTAAAAATTGTTAATAATAAAGGGGTTATCGATTTTTATTAAAAAAAACAAGCAAGTTTACTGAAATTTCTATAACTCAAGAACTGATTAACCAAATTTAAAAAAATTATATATGAAATAGGGGTAGAAAAGACTGAAGAAGAGAATTAATAAAAATTGTTAATAATAAAGGGGTTACCGATTTCTGTTAAAAAAACAACCAAGTTTACTGAAATTTTCATAACTCAAGAACTAATAAATCAAATTTTAAAAAATTATATATGAAAGAGGTAGAAAAGACTGAAGAATATAATAAAATTAGAGATAGTCCAATATTTCAAAATTTGCAAACGTTAAAGCAACCACGGGCATTTCTAAAAAATTTAAAAAAATTTTTTAAAAAGAACCCCTTTACCGATCATCGCCAAATTCAATACCAACCTTTTTCATTTTAAATTTAACCTTTTTATAAATTGAAAAAAGGTTAGCTTAGTAGCACAAGTATGGGGTTTTACAATTGACGCAATGTTGATTTTGGGAGTTCAGGCTACATGGTCCATATAAACTTCGCATATGGACCTTTGATCGCGTATAAAGCTGGATCTAATCAACCAAATCTTAAAGAATTATATATGAAATTAGGGGTAGAAAAGACTGAAGAATATAATAAAATTAAAAATAGCCCGATATCTTAAAATTTGCGGAAGTTAGAGCTGCCACACATTTTTCAAAAAATTCAAAATTTTACAAAAAATAAACCCCTTTACCGATCATCGCCAAATTCAATACCAACCTTCCTTTAATGATACTTTACATTTAAAAAAAAATTCAGCCCGATATCTCAAAATTTTTTAATGATACTCTGTATAAAATTACATACATAACTAATACATGTAACTTTTTAAGCAAAAATCGGTAACTCCTTCACCGATCCTCGCCAAATTAAATACCTTTCTTAGACGATTTATCTATCAAATAACTTACACATTTTTTAAGCAGAAATCGTTACACATTTATTAAGCAGAAATCGGTAACCCTTTCACCTCGCAAAATTCAAAACCTTCTTTTAATAATACTCTATATAAAATTACATGTACATCTTATACACTTTTTAAGCAGAAATCGGTGATCCCTTCACCGATCCTCGCCAAATTAAATAACAATCTTCCTTTAATGATACTCTATCCATCAAATAACTTAGGGTAGATTGAGGCGAATCGAATTAATATAAGTTTTAAGACAATTTTCGTTAGTGTTTTATTTTAAACGAGCTATTTTATCGTGCTAATTAGGAATCCGATTTGCCTCGGTCTACCCTATACATTTTTTAGGCAGAAATTGGTAATCCTTTCACTAATCTTCGCCAAATTCAAAAAACCTCCCTTTAATGATACCTTATATATAAGATTACATGTATGACTTGTACACTTTTTAGGCAAAAATTGGTAACCCTTTCACCGATCATTGCCAAATTCAACACCAATCTATCTTTAATGATACTCTATCCATAAAAAAAAGTGTGCAAGTAGAAACTTGCACATTGCTTCCTCATAGTTTTTAAGTGTGCAAGTAGAAACTTGCACATTGCTTCCTTATAGTTTTTAAGTGTGCAAGTAGAAACCTGCACATTGCTTCCTCTATGAGGAAGCCAAATTATTAAATATCTACTAATAATTATGCATAAAAAAACAGGCTTCCTCATAGAGGAAGCAATGTGCAGGTTTCTACTTGCACACTTAAAAACTATAAGGAAGCAATGTGCAAGTTTCTACTTGCTCACTTAAAAACTATGAGAAAGCAATGTACAAGATTCCACTTGCACACTTAAAAACTATGAGGAAGCAATGTACAAGTTTCTACTTGTTCGACTTCAATTAGACGTCAATTCGATGGGTCATTTCTCGCTGAGTATATCCCTTTGCGGCATATTGACATACCCAAATGTCATCTTTCTCTACTCAGCTTTTTACAATTTTTGCATATTTTTCAATAAGCCAATTAGAAGGTTCTTTGGGTAGCTGATTATGAATATGTTGACAGTAACGAAATTCAAAATTTTAGTCAAACATGGTGAAAAATAGAAAAAATAGTGTAATTTCCATAGTACTATAGGCAGGTTCAAATATTCCGAATAGAGAATTGTAAATGAAATCTCGCTTTTAGCATTACCCAGAACTAACGAGAACATAGCGAGTCTCATTTCTAGTCCCATCTTTTTGCTTCTTTTTACTTTTTTATTTTTTTGGGTTTTGTACTTTTTGCTTCCTCATAGAGGAAGTTTTGTGTTGGGGTAAAAAATTTGGTTTCGAGTTTTCACAGGCAATGTGTTCAGAATGCTCTAAAGCGTCTAAAAAAACACATTATAACAAAATATTTGTGTGTGTGTGTGTGTGTGTGTGTGTGTGTGTGTGTGTGTGTGTGTGTGTGTGTGCGTGCGTGTGTGTACACATTCGTAACAAAAAGTACTTAATGAAAAAATACTTTTGGTAATAATTGGTAAAAAGATTTCTTATACACTTTTTAAATTTTCTTTTAAGGATGAGACATCAGTTTTCCCTTCAATTCCTTCAATTAAAACCCCCATTTTTCATTGCATATTCTTATAGCTTATTTTGAGAGCTTTTCAAAACACTATACAAAGTATTCCTTAATTAATTGTAAGTACTTGGTGAGTTATAAAGTTTAAAGATTACAGTTATATATGTATGGAAACACTTCATAACTTCAGGCGGCAGTGTGGTCTAGTGGTAGAGCGCCAGACTCGTAATCTGAGAAACCAAGTTCGAGTCCACTAGAGCATGTAAACATGGAATTTATTTCCGAAAGCTGCGCCCCCTGTGCGAGAAAGACTCTTGTGCGGAGCAAACTGGGCTCCGTCTTTCGGAAAGAGACGTTAAGCCGTTGGTCCAAAGGGTTGAGTGAGAGGAGAAGGGTAGTGATGGATGAGAATTGTAACCCTAAGGGGATCGATTAAAATTTCCACTTCATAACTTGAAAAGTACTTAATGAAAAAATAACTCATAATAGTGTTTGGAAAAGCTCTCGAAATAAGCTTATGTATTAATAAGAATATGCAATTGAAAATGGGGGTTCAAATTGAAGAAATTAAAGGTGACCCTGACGTGATTTTCCAATAAAATTTTTAAAAATTAAAAATTATATAATAAATGAATCTTTTCACCAAACATAATACCAACCATTCTTCAATGATACTTTATTCCTTAAAAAAAAATGGGAACACAAAGATGCACCACTTGGGTTTTATTTTTTAAAAGTAGTTGTATAACAATTATTTTTCAAAGCAATATATATCTCTATATATATAAAATAGAATGCATGTATGTACGTATGTATGTCTGTTCTTTATACACTCTTTTAAACTATTCGACCGAATTTTTATCACAAGTATGTAAAATAGAGGTAGAATTTTCCGGGGAGTGTTATAGAGTGTACAGTTTTTTGTTACCGATATCTGAAATTTTTCCAATTTTTCGGGAAATAATTGACCCAATCTTAAAGAATTGTATATAAAACAGGGATAGAATCTCACGGGGAGTGCCACAAAGTGTATAATTTTTCGTTACCGATCTTTTTGGAAACCGTTATCAGAAATAAAAACAAATCTAATTTCATTTCCAAAAGATTTTTGCACATTGTTCGACCGAATCTTAAAGAATTATAAATGAAACAGGGGTAGAATTTTCCGGGGAGTGTCATGATGTGTATAGTTTTTTGTTATCGATTTTCTGGAAACTGATTTTTCTAATTTTTTTAAATTTTCGGGAAATAATTGACCAAATTTTAAAGAATTAGAGAAAGAGAGAGAGAAAAAGTTTAAAACTTAAGCACCTAGAATGTGTTATCGAACTTCGATATCGATCAGTGATTTTATTTCTTGGTTTTCCCGAGTGTTTTCTCGAAAATTTAGAGATTAATTACTCGCGATGTACATAGAACCTCGACATTTCACTTACCAATTACCGATTTTATCCCTTGGCGTTTTTTTCCCGGGGCGTTTTTTCGGAAATTTCGAGATTGCTCGCTCGCATGTAACGTAATTCGTTGTCTCCCGCAAATATCACATACTTACAATATTTTTTGGAGTGTCTGTTGCAAAAGTTCGATTTGAGATTGAAATTAAATTCAAATAAGACATAATATTCAGTGAATACCGTAACGAATTGACGTTTTGTCTCGCGTGAATTTCGTGGCGTTTAAGTTTGTTACAAAGCTAAAACTTCAAGTCAAACGAACATAACGCGAGCAGTATTGAAATTATGATATTGAAGAAGGCGGAAGAGTCGGAAAAAGCAAAGATATGGAATGTGAAGGAAAGTACGCGAGCGAACAACGCACGCAATATTTTGAAAAGATAAGTAATTTACAATTTTTTAGGAAATAATTTTTCTTCAAAGGAATTATCAATTTTATCTTTCTTAGAGGATTAAGTAATTTACAATTTTTTGGGAATTTCGAGATTGTTTTGATCAGCGATTTTATTCCTTGGTTTTCCCGAGCGTTTTTTCGGGAATTTAAAGATTGCTTACTTGCGATGTACATAGAACCTCGACATTTCACTTACCAATTACCGATTTTATCCCTTGGCGTATTTTTTTCCGGGGCGTTTTTTCGAAAATTTCGAGATTGCTCGCTCGCATGTAACGTAATTCGTTCTTCTGTAAATATCATATACTTACAATATTTTTTGGAATGCCTGTTGCAAAAGTTCGATTTGAGATTGAAATTAAATTCAAATAAGACATAGTAACGCGAGCGAGCAACGCACGTAATATTTTAAAAAAATAAGTAATTTACAATTTTTTTAGGAAATGATTTTTATTCCAAATTCGAATTATTAACTTTATCTATCTCTCTTAGAGGATTATATAGAACAAAATCTTAAAAAAATAATTTTAGAATGCCTCCAAAAATTTCACATACTATGCAGTGATTGGCAAAACAAATTGTCATTATTCATTTTTTAAATATTAAAGTAATCATTAATAATATTGCAAATAAAGTGTTAGAATATATAATTTCAAATCAGACGCTAAGAGCGCACGCTGGGGATGCGTGACAAGTTACATAGGCCGCGTTCAGCAAACACAACTGTTGAATTCGTCTTATCAACACTCTGCGTTGATTGGTTGGTTCTAAAAGTAAGAGCCAATCACGTTCGACTGCTACTGAGCGGCTTGGTCGGCTGAACGCGCCCATAGTAGCACGTATGCGCCGGAATATCCCGCGCAAGAGCGTTTGAGCTCGAGCGAACAGAGAAGCTCGCCCTCTCTCTATCCGAACGTCTTACCAGACGGATGTGCGTGCGATCGAAACTTATACGCGATCTCACTGTATTCTACAAAATATATTACAATCGAACCAATTATGGGCCCAGGCGGCGGTTAAAATGAGCGCAAATGAAAACATTCGTAAAGAGAGAGCAAAAAATGTGCAAATTAGAAACTTGCACATTGCTTCCTCATCATTACAAATCGCTACCATTGCTCCTATTTTATTTCGCTCACAAAGCTCCTCTTATGAGAAAACTTGTTTTTTATTTGATGCATAATTATTAGTATTTATTAGTTTGGCTTTCTCATAGAGGAAGCTTTATGAGCGAAATAAAATAGGAGCAATGGTAGCGATCTGTAATGATGAGGAAGCAATGTGCAAGTTTCTAATTTGCACACTTCTTTAATTTTAAATTTAACCTTTTTATGAATTGAAAAAGGGTCAGTTTAGTAGCACAGATGGGGTTTTACAATAAACGCAATGTCAAATCGATGTTGACTTTGGGATTTCAGGTTACATAGTCCATATATGGACTTCGCATATGGACCTTTGATCGCGTATAAACCTGGGGCTAATTAACCAAATCTTAAAGAATTATATCTCAAATAGGGGTAGAAAAGACTGAAGAATATAATAAAATTAGAAATAGCCCGATATCTTGAAATTTGCAGAAGTTAGAGCAACCACGGACATCAAATCCGCACACACGCATACGCACACGCACGCGCACACGCTCACGCACGCGCGCACACCCGCGCGCACGCGCACACACACAGGCACACACACGCACACACACACGCACGCACACACGCGCACACACGCACGCACGCGCATACATACACGCGCGCGCGCGCACACACACACGCACACACGCACGCACACACACGCACCCCCTCCACACACACACACACACACACACGCGCACACACGCACACGCATGCGCAAGCACACGCACGCACACACGCACGCACGCGCACACACACATTTTTTAAACGCAATTTTTCGATGTTTTAGAACATTCTGAACATATTGGCAGCAAAAACTCAAAAAACAATCTTTTCTTTGGTTTCTTCTACCCCTATTTCATATATAATTCTTTTAAATTTGGTTGATTAGACCCAACTTTATACGCAATCAAAGGTTCATACGAAAACATAGCTTCCTCTATGAGGAAGTAAAAGACAAAGTAAAATCACTGTGTCAGTGAAAGTAGAAATCGGTCGCGGTAAAGTAGAAAAGACGAATATTCGAGCGAAGTGATGTTCACGTGCGCCAGTGCGAAGGAAGGAAGGATGACGGCTGACCTGCTGGAGAAGACAGATTGAGAAACTGGCCGACAAGGACAACTTCCAACTTTGAAAATTTCATATGACGGTAGCCTTCAAAGCCAAGGTGGTGTACGATGTGGTAACTGGGAATGAGGCACTTCCTGCTGAGACGAACGCACTGGCGAGATGGAAGGTAAAAGACCAAAGGCTCAGAAACTGATTGTCTCGACCATAGAAAAAAAAGGCGTTGATACATGTATTTAACTGCGCGACTTCGAAGGAAATGTTTGAAAAATTGTCCGCGATATACGAACGAGACTCGGAATAGCAGAAATGCATGTTGTTGAGAGAATTTTTCTCCTATAAGTATAATAAAGCAGTAGACATGTCGACGAATGTAAGCATCTCAAAAACCTTGCCGTGAAACTTAAGTCGTTGAGACAGAATATTGACGATACGACATTAATCTTACGAGCACTGACGATGTTGCCCTCCGAATTACGGTTATTTTTTGAGCGCGTGGGAATCGACAAATAGAGATATGTCCCTCGTGAACCTTACTACAAGACTTGGCGCGGAAGAGAGTAGATCTGACAGATCAAAAGGACGAATCTGCGATGGCATTCCAATCCGCGGAAAGAAGGTGTTATAAATGTAATTAAACCGGTCACATAGCCAAGTCATGTAAGGTTAAACCGACGGTGACGTCAAATGCTTCAAATGTAAGAACGCGGGACACATTGCTAGGAACTGTAGAGACAACGTATCTGCCTGTTAGATATGTAGGAAAACAAACCACACGGACAAAGACTGTCATTATCGTCGGGACAAAGACAGAAAAACTGAAAATAAGAAAGTGTCTTTCTTAATAGAAGCGTGCTCCAACGACTCGAATTCCTGGATTATCGATTCGGGATCTACGTCGCATATGGTAAATAATATTTCGCTGCTCAGAAATAAGAAGAAAACTAATTTGGAGGTTACTCTGGCGAAGAAAGGGAAAAAGATGAAAGCGAACGGGGTCGGACAAGCGAATCTTGGTAATTGTACTTTAAAAAATGTACTCTATGTTCCAGATTTAATGAAAAACTTGCTCTCAGTCAGTGCTATCACATCCAACGGAGGAGAGATGATATTCAAAGGAAAAGAAGTAATTATAAAGAAAGGAAACTCGGTGGCACAGAAGACTCGGCCATATTGGAAACAGCCAACTGAAAAAATTACTGAAAATGTCCCATGGATTGATGCTGAAGGAGAAGAACATAGTTGAGGAAAGCGGCATATATGACGTATGCATGCGAGCGAAGCAAACGAGGGAGCCATTTACAAAAGAGAGAACTCGGGCGACTAGAGCGCTAGAAATAGTGCACACAGATGTTTGTGGTCTGATTGCTCCAACTACATGGGACGGCAATAGATATATTTTAACATTTCTAGATGACTTCACACATCATACGACAGTCTACCTGATGAAAGGAAAATTTGAAGTATTTGTGTAAGATTCAAAGAATACGTGTAAGAAGCGGAGTCAAAGTGGAATACAAAAATATCTAATTGTAAGCTGAGATGCGACAATGGTACTGAATACACGAATGAGAAACTGAAATCGTACTGCAGACAGAAAAGGATTAAGCTGGACTATACAGTGCCATATACCCCGCAACAGAACGGTAGCACTGAGCGGTTAAATAGGACTTTCGCTGGAAAAGGCGAGAGCCATGATATTTGATTCTAGCCTGAAGAAAGAAATGTGGGGCGAAGCAGTCCGGGTGGCAACCTACGTCTTGAACAGAAGTCCGATTGAGTCACTGCAAGTCATGCCCTGTCAACTGTGGATGGGCAGGAAGCCGGATTTGTCAAATTGTCGCGTATTTGGATGCAAAGCCTGCGCCAAGGAGTTGGGAAGCTTGAAGAAACTGAATGAGCGCAGCAAACAGTTCGTCTTCGTTGTATACAGTCCTAATAGCTACAGACTGTGGGACGTCTCTAAGAGAAAAATCATCGTAAAAAGAGAGATGTAGTATTTGATGATGAGAAGAAAAGAAAACTGATTAAAGAACCGAAACTACATTCGGAAGAATCAGATGAAAAAAACAGAAGAAATGGAAGAAACTGCACATGATGAAGAAGACAGAGAAGATGCAAAAGAAGAAGATGAGGTTGTGGAAATAGAAGATTTGTCGGAAGAAGATAAACCTTTTCAAGACACATGTACAACAGATCAATCACATGATTCTGAATCAGAGGCGGAGGAAGAGCCTGGTAGAGCAAGCCGGTCAGTGTCGAGCCATCCGAGAAAATCTAGGAGAACGAGGAAGAAACCGGAACGCTTCGATAAACATGTCCTGACGTACCAGAAAGCTGTAAGAGGACCTGATAAGCAGAGATGGGAAGAAGCCATCCGTAGAGAAAAGGAGTCGCTACAGAACAATTCAACCTGGGAGCTGGTCGACAGAAGAGAGGTAGGAAATAAAAGATTACTCAATAATAAATGGGTATTTACAATCAAAGATGATGGAACTTATAAAGCGCGATTAGTTATACGAGGTTGTGAACAACGACAGGGTGTAGATTACGTAGATACTTACAATCCGGTTCTAAACAGTGCGTTCCTGCGAATATTGTTTACATTAATTGCTAATCGTAATTATTGTTATTTAAAATTCGATATAAAGACTGCGTTCTTACATGGCGAGTTAAAAGAAGATATATATATGCGACCCCCGGAAGGTTTCACATTTGGTAATAAAGTATGTAAGTTAAAGAAAGCATTATATGGTTTGAAAAAAGCCCCGTTATGTTGGAAAAAGAAATTTACTTTGTTTCTGAAAAAGAAAGGTCTCCGACCATTTAGGACTGACTCTACAATATGGACAAATGAAGCTGAGAACCTCATACTAGCATTCTATATGGATGATGGTTTACTTTTGAGGCAAGATGCTGAACAAATGAGAAAGTTTATCGCACAATTAGAAAAAGAGTTCGCAGCTAAATGGACATTCGATCTTCGCAGTTTTCTCGGGATACAAATTGAAAAAAATGAGCTAGGCGGGAAGCTGGTATAAAGTTAAATCAGCAGACATATGTTACAGATTTGTTGAAAAAGTACAGAATGGAGGATGCCAAAATAAGTACCGTACCGCCATGTGATGCCGATAAGCTGGACGATCAAAATACTAAGGAGGCTGTTTTTCCGTTTAGAGAAGCCATTGGAAGTCTTTTGTGCCTGGCAAACAAAACTCGGCCGGACATCGCATATTCAGTAAATCGACTAAGCAGGGAAGTAGAAAACCCTACGAAAAGCGATGTCTTGTAAAACTAAAACGTATTTTTAAATACTTAAAAGGTAGCGATAAATTAGGGTTAAAATAGGGTTAGAATAAGAAACAAAGCGAACAAATCTTCTTCTTCTATTTTCTTGGCTCCTGCCTCTTTTCAGAGGACAATACGGCCAGGTTTGATCGCTGTTTGTATAATGAACTTTGAGTGGCTAGCTACTGTCTGTTATGTGTATTGACTTTATCGCTTGAGTTGTCAGCCGTGTTTGCATAGGCACTGTGTATTATTATTAAGACAAAAAAGGAGTGGGGATCTAGGGAGAATCGAGCAGGAGTCAGACATGCGCGGGGAGCGCGCGTATTTACAAAGCTAAATTGGCCGCCTTATAAAAAGCCATGACTAGTCGGCATATTTTGTTCGTAGGGTTCTTTAAAATAGGAAAGATATCGAGGCAGTGAGGACCATTAAGGGCTCGCGGGCCATCTAAACGTTAGAGGGCAGTAAAAAATGATGTGATTAATGTCTTGAATTGGATCACCACAAGCGCATGAGCCATCATTGATTATGTTCTTTCTAAATAAGCTAAAATTGAGATTGTAATGGTTCGCTCTTAGTCGAGAGATCGTCACGATAGCATCGCGTTTTAGACTTAGCTTGTAATACCACGGTTTGGGTGAGTTGACGTATATGGTGCGAAAGAAATATATACCCTTATATCGAGCTCTGCTAAAGAGATAGTTGTGGAATTCTGTGGCGAGTTTTTCTCTTTGCGCAATAAATAGGTCAGTATGTGGCAGTTTAAATGACAGAGTTTCCGCTCCTAGTTGTATTGCTTTTCTGGCCAGTTTGTCTGCTATTTCGTTTCCCATAATACCATTATGAGAAGGGATCCAAATAAACTGAATTTCTTTACCGCGATCCTAAGCTGCCATAATTTTTGTTTTAATTAATGGAATTAAATAACTCGAGCGGTAAGTAACAGGATTGGAGAGAGCTTCAAGAACGCTTTTGGAATCCGATATGGTGAACTTGGAGAAGTTCAAATCAAAAGTGAGCAATACAGCATTGTATATAGCCCACGCTTCGGCTGTATAGACCGAGGCACGAGGGGGCAACTTGAACATGAGACTTTGACGAAGCTAGGGCGAAAAACACGAAGCCCTCACTCACCAGCCCGAGTCTATTTTAGAACCGTCTGTATAAAATACTAGAGACTCCTGCATCATAGGGCCGAATGCTTGAAGGAAAATGTTTTAAACAGCTGATTTAGGAATTTTGTCAATTAAAATATGTCATTAGACTCGTGAAAATGTCAACAAATTAATAGACGGCGATACGAGTCAGGCGCGGTACGTGGTGCGCAAGTAAAGAAATTAATAGTTACAGAGTAACAAATTAAAATGTATATAATATACATATACATATATTCCAAACTAATAGACTGCGCGCTGATTATTTGTCGGACTTGAAACACAGCTATCGTTGGAACATTAATACCCTTCCCTCCGCTTTTTGTTTCTATTTTTCCCCCATGGTAGAATCTATTTCTTGCGCGAGGTCAAAGTCGATGAGAGAATCACGGTCAAAATCTATCAGGGAATCACGATCCCTCCGAAATTAAGCAAAGCGAAAGAATCGAACTATTTAAACGTAGGTTAAAAGAATACATTGTACCTCATATAGAGGAATTAATTTAAGGATATTTTATGTAAAAAATAGCCGAGAAGGCTAATAAAGCTCAATCAATCAATCAATCAATCAATCAATCAATCAATCAATCTCTCTCTCTCTCTCCCTCTCTCCCTCTCTCCCTCTCTCCCTCTCTCCCTCTCTCTCTCTCTCTCTCTCTCTCTCTCTCTCTCTCTCTCTCTCTCTCTCTCTCTCTCTCTCTCTCTTTTTAGAAAAGGCATTTTTCTGCATATATTCTAAACACTTGCATAATTGCTGATTTCATAATGTAACTTTTCATTCGATTATGTATCAATTTAGCTACTGATAAATGTAAACAGTTCAATATTTGACTTCAGTTGACATTCGTACAAGAGAAATGTCGCGACACTGCATCTCTTCGCTGTAGGCAGCTATCATGCCAGTGCTATTTGTTTGAGTGAGGTTATGTATTGTGTTTATGTTGAAAAATAATGGAAGATAACAAACAATTTCGATAGAATAGTGGAAAGAAAACACTACGCGACGCGGCATTGCCATATGTTCATGTTGCGTACAGCTGATCGAAAGGCCGCCAAGAAACGCGACAATTCATCAAGTTTTGATTGAATTTTTGGACTTATTACGTCGTTTTGTCTTATTAAACAAGTGCTAGAAGAATCAAACAATATTATTTTCAGTTTTTTGAACTTATTTCTTTACAGTGAGTGAAATTCTCGAAAAATGTATGTTTTCGGTACAATTTCACATAAAACCTATGTTAAAAATGCCTTTAAGATTTAATTAAACTTTGAGATTTAATATCTCAAAAACTAGACGTCAGATCTTTTCAAAATTGAAAATTTAAGTGTATTTAAGTTTTCTTTATAACATATTTTTAATTTAGAATTTTTTCTTTGACATATGCTCTGATGCTGAATCACCCTCGCGGGTGTTGACGCAATGTGATTTCTGCCCAGTGCTCTGAATGTCAACGTAAAGAAATTCAAGCAAGCGCGGGTAAACTGCGGAAGTAACTATGATTCTCTTAAGCCGGTGAGACGCCGGTTCACTGTGTTCAGCGTTGCTTCAGGACGCACGGAGAGAGAATCCTACGGCATAGCGATCTATGTCATCGAGTCGGTGCCTTCTTACAACAGAGGGAATAGCATGTCGATGCGAAATGAACCTATTTGACCTCTGCCGGCCGGAGACGTCCCGACCTGACTATTGCTGAGGGTGATGAGGCAGTGGTCGTAGACGCGCAAGTAGTGTCCAGCGAAACTGCGTTAGATGTGTCTCATGAGCGTAAAGTGGAGAAGTACCGGTCTTATGAGGATCTAGCGGACCGGGTGGCGGAGCGCACGGGAGTACCGCGCAATAATGTACGTTTCACCGCCATTACGATCTCATAGCGAGGTGTCTGGTGCTCTAGGAGCGAGAGTGAGATGCGGAGTTTAGGCCTAACATCCGGTCAGCTCCGTACGCTTACGATTCGTGTCCTCTAGGACTCATGGCTTAACTGGAAACGGTTTAACGGTATAACAACCCGTTATATGATCGGGCGGACCGTAACCACAAGTAGTAGTGCAGGGCGAGTTGGCACGTAGAGTTGGGGGCCTCCGCATCAATCGACGGGAGAGAATGTGATTGTGCATGATTAGTAAGTGAGTGAGCTGCTAGACAGCTCCTACCAAGCACTTCCAGGGTGTTAGCTACGAACACCGACAATAAACCACCTTGCAATATCGTTATAGGGTTCGGAGTGACTGTGCATAACTTACAGTCGCTTTGCCCTTAACGAAATAAATAGCCAAATGCCTCGTCATCTAATTAGTGACGTGCATAAATGGATTAACGAGATTCCCACTGTCCCTATCTACTATCTAGCGAAACCACTGCCAAGGGAACGGGCTTGGAAAAATTAGCGGGGAAAAAGACCCTGTTGAGCTTGACTCTAGTCTGGCACAGTACCACCGCCGAACCACCTTAATTTAGTCTCAATAATATGTTGTTGCAATAGTACATCAACTTTTTTAAATATTTGTGTATACATGAAAGCTCCAAGATGTTTACCCAAGTATCTGAAAAAGTTGGGGTACTATTGTACCAACATATTCTTGAGACTAAATCACATTAAATCAAAAAGTCATGTACCACTTTTCCCTCGATAAACAATTATCGAGATATCGTAAGCTAAATATTAAAAAAGTTACCAAGTTTTCCTTGAATATCTAATAAAGTATTAGGCAAATAAAAAAATGTTATAGACAAAAGTTGTGTGTTTTTTTTTTTACGTACAATGTGTTACCATTATAAAAAAACTAGGTTCCTACTTAAAAAAACAAAGTTGATCATGAAATGACCTTGAAACCTCCCATCAAATAAAAAACAATAAATGCCATAATATTTCCTCCTTGAAATCAGATAACTTTTGTCTGAACAATTTTTCTCAAAAATGCCGTGTTTCTGAGATAAAAATTTAACGCTTTATTTTGAACACCTGTATACATAGGCTCAAAGACCGAAAACGGTCACTGAGCGAAAAAACCGACCACAACGCGTTCTGGCATATTCAAAAAAGCCACAATGCGAAATTCGTATCGTGGCACTTTCAAAAACGCTCACAACGCGTTCTGGTAATGTGTAAATGCCACAACGCGTTGTGGACGCTTATTGATACAGTCATGACGCGATGTTGATGTTTTTGATAAAAATAAAATTATAAAGAAAATCAACAGTTAGTCTTATGTAGGCGAGGGAGATGCTACGCCGCAGGCTAACGGTTAATTTTCTTTATAATTTTGTTTCTTTATAATTTTATTTTTATCACATCGCGTATGGCTACATAAATAAGCGTCCACAACGCGTTGTGGCATTTTCATATTGCGTTTTTGAAAGTGCCACGATACGAATTTCGCGTTGGCCTTTTTGAATATGCCAGAATGCGTTGTGGTCAGTTTTTTCGCTCAGTGAGCGTTTTCGGTCTTTGCGCCTGCATATACATGTAAGAATTCCTATAGAAAAAATTATCCTTTAGGTTGGAAATTAATTGCCTTACCTATCAAAAATATTACGAGATCTCGAGTTGAAAACACCAAACAAAATTGTAAAAGATGACTTAGGTGATATCGAATAAGAACAGAGATTTAAGGATATGAACTTGAAACATATAAACTTTATAATCTATATATTCTAAGCGGAATATATTCTAAGCTTGAAGATGAACTAAAGCGAATATTATAACAATTTGAGAGATCAGACAAACATAGCAAAATAATATCCAAAAGAGGCAATATAACATCGACTATAGATGCGATAGTAAACACGAATTAGATATAAGCTTGTCGCGACAAAATTAACATGCTAAAAATAAAAAACTTTCGTATAGACGTAGAGCTAGTTAAGATAATTTTTTACAGATCGTCGCAGAAATTAGCATACAATTTAAATGTTTTAATTTTAAATTACATTTGATATCAAATAATTTTAAATTCTATTTCTTGGATGATAAAAAAAGACAAAGATATTTACCGCAAGTACGGTAGAATATAAACCTAAGAACGTACAAAGCTAAGATAAAAAGAATTACCTCTATCTTAGAAGGGAGAAAGACATCGAACAGAATATCATAGCCGGCAATTATAATTTAAACATGATTTAAGATTTTAGACTGTTTGATATACTTAAAGTCGTTTATAAACACAATCAACAGTAGTTCCGACAAAATAAAAAGAAAAAAATATATAACATTCGCAAATATATGTTAGTCACCTCAATAAGCATCACGGAAATAAAACACTAGAGTTTTATAGAATTCTGACTCTTTCAGTATTAACATACAGTATTATCATACATCTGAAACGTAAACTTGAACTTGATTAAGTCGATAAATAACATTATGTGTCTTTGAAAAAGAAAAAATCTTAAGAAAGATGTTCGGAGCATTGAATAAAAACAGAGTACAACACACATGTAACTCACAAATGTAACTGTAAAGTTAGTAAAAATGCGCAGAAATATGACAGAAGATAGAGATGTGGCCTCATATTAAACTAATTAGACTTAGATGAGTTGTTATATATTAGATAAGTTATTATAAGAGCTAATAAATGTTACGAGAAAAATATTCATGATAGATCTAACTAAAAGATGATCGAGTTTACCGAAGCTCTGCTAATCGGATAATGTCAATAAGAAAATAAGAACGATTAAGGTGGTTCGGCCATCAGAGCATGTCAAAGAAAAAAATCTGAATTAAAAATATGTTATAAAGAAAACCTAAAAATACACTTAAATTTACAATTTTGAGAAGATCTGACGTCTAGTTTTTGAGATATTAAATCTCAAAGTTGGCATTTTTAACATAGATTTTATGGGAAATTGTACCGAAAATATACATTTTTCGAGAATTTCACTCACTGTCTGTAAAGAAACAAGTTCAAAAAACTGAAAATAACATTGTTTAATTCTTCTAGCACTTGTTAAGTATAAGACAAAACGACGTTGACGTGTAATAAGGCGAAAATTCAATCAAAAGTTGATGAGTTGTGGCGTTTCTTGTCGGCCTTTTGATCAGCTGTACGCGACGTGAACATGTAGCAACGCCGCGCCGTGTAGTGTTTTTTTTACATAAGATATGTAAAAAAATGTCATTAGCATAATATTTACCTTTTGTAGTCCTTTATACAAATCAAAATAGAATGTCTAATATAATGTGGTACACAGGCAAAATAGAATGTCTAATATAATGTGATAAACAGGCAACACCGCACTCCATTAGTTTATTTTTCTATTTTCGTTAAGCCCCTTGCACAATGCCAGGCAACAGGCAATAGGAACAGGAAATAACCAAAAAATCGTTAATTACAACCTAAAAAATTCGAATGCTATGATTGGTTGGCAACAGGCAATAGGCACAGAATTTCCAACGTGATGGCAACTCTATGTCTATTGCCTGTGTCACTGTTTATTCTGCATTTATACATGATTTCTGATTTCTATTTCTATTCCCTGTTCCTATTGCCTGTTGCTTGGCATTGTGCAAGGGGCTTTAGCCCTTCTGCTCCCGGTCCCGACTCCAACGCGAGTTAGGTTAGGTACAGGTTACACTGTTGCCACGTTTCGGTAGTCAAAGTGTGTACACAGTAAAAAATTTAATGTCAATGAAAGTCCACTCTAAATTTTGTGTTAAAATAACACGATGAATGAGTTATTTTAACACAAAATTTAGAGTGGACTTTCATTGACATTAAATTTTTTACAGTGTATCATAGCCTATTTTCTGAATTTTGCATTGCTTTTTTATTAATAGCTTGAGAACGAGATAGTCAATTGATATCAACTTTTTTTAGAAACGTTGCTCAGTATTTTATTTACACATAAAAAAAGTTTCAGAATATTGACAATGGTGTTTCTATATAATTTCGTTTATATTAGTGGGAATATGATGCTATTCCATAAGAACACATGCAAAATTTAAACTTCGAATAACTTGTGAACCGGTTAGAGAATCGGTTTCAGGTTTTGCACACATGTTTAAATAATAAATAGAAACAATATATTAAATTTTCAGGATATTGTCAATGTTGGAAAGTTAACGCTGGAACATCCTTAATGCTCAGCAGAAAGCGGAGAAAGATAGAAATAAATAACGAAATGAATTAGATAGAAGAGAAACCTATATATCGGGTTGTCATATTTATAATAATAATAATGTGATTTCCATAACAGTACTTTATCTCATTTCAGTTGTAAGAGGAAACAATTTTTAAAGTGATTTAAAAGCTTTTAAAACTTAAGGCTCTTGCTTTAAAATTTGTTATTCCAAATAAATTCCAAATAAATGGAATGGTCGTGAGGCAACGTATGTCAAGTGACGATCTTCGTTCGCGATTTAGATCTGCTAAGTTTTTACATATAGTGTCCTACCAATTTGCATAATACATTATTTACAATATGGAATTAAGGAAAATTAGTCTAGTTAATCAGAATAATACGCGAACATTGATGGTATTAGGAAATCAATAGACATTTAGAAGCTTGTATTAATGCCTAAAATGATCTGATGCCTTTAAATGATATGATGCCTTTAAATATCCTTTTTTAGGATAAACTTCTGCAAAGATGCTACAATGACTCAGTTTATAACAAGAATTATTGGAATAAAAATATTCATAATTTGAAAACAAGATCAGAGATAAGAAAAATGTTTGTATAAATCTTTTTCATTATTTATATGTGTCAAATTCACTCCTGAAATTATGTCAAACATGTAATACAACACTATATTTTGCTATTAATTATATACATAGTAATGTTTCCATGGAATGAAAGGAATAAAAGATGGAACATACCCGCTTCCCCCTCTATAGATTAAACTTTAAAAAACCATCCTCATATATAAAAGTGTATAAACTTCTCAAACGTTAAATTAATCTTGAATCAAATAAAGAGATCATTCTAATTAATTTAATTAATTAAACTAACACAATGAATACAAATAAATAATAATTGTTAATATCCTAGTATTTACTAACAAAAGGACTGGGCACATAGATTGAAAATAGAAGATTTTGTTCAAATTAAGGCTCTAGATTCCTTACAAAACTATGACCTATTCATATATGTCGTTTAAAAAATTGATAAATTTTTTTGCATATATATCAAAATAAATTGGTTCTTTCATTACCTACGCTAAGTAGTAAAATATGTAAGAAACTCTCCCTTCAGTCCAGAACATAATATTAAATATCTATGTTATCAAATACGGATAGTAAAAAACATGAAAGAATCAATTTATTTTCACGTTTGTGAAAAAAAAAAATTACATGGTCTTTTGCTTTTAACGTTATATGGTTAGCGAGAACAATTGCACAAAATACTATGAATTTCGAATTATTATTAAATTCGTATTATTATTAAATTATTATTCGATAATTCGAGAATTCATAGTCAACTTTAACAATAATAATAAACATTCAAAACTACTTACTTTGTTTTGGACAGATTCGGATCACTGGTCTTTCTTTTTTCTCTCAATTGTCGCTGTAATTGGAGAAACGCAATTTTAATTACAAATTAAATTTAAATGAAAACTACACTATCACTACACTAACATCATTGATCTCTTCGCTACCGAATAACGTAGCTACCGAATAACATAAATGATCTGATGCTAAATGATCCACGTGCTAACGGTTTACAATATTTCGAAATATTAAGAGACATTTAAAAAATGTGCAGAAAATATCACGTAGCTCGTGACTTTAATTTTAATAATTATATAATAAACATTAGACATTCTCAAGAGAGGTAATCGACATTTTAGGAAGTTATAATATAAACCATTGTAAAACAAAATCAATTTTACAGTTTATACAAAAATGTATCTAATATTATAATCGCATTTACATTAACTCATTGAAACCAAACAAACTCCGTGATCTTAATTCCTCCATGTCCTCCATCCCCAATTCGGACATGCGATCATTTGTGATTAAAATTCTATATATTATAATAATGCATAGCTTTTTTGAAAAAAAAAAAAAAAAAAAAAAATTTATATTAAATTTGATCTTTAAGTTTTGATACTTCCATATAATAATATAATAATCAAATCACATCAGAAACTTTTACTTCATCAGTGAATAATTAATAATAAAGAATTTTTATTTGACCTAACTAGCTATTCTTATTAATTATAATCGTCATGACGTTTCGACCATAGGTTTTGGTCCTTCGCAATTGATGTAACTTTTGATGTTAATAAGAAGCATTCTCTTTAAAATCACTGTAAAGAATTTATTGCGAAAAATATTATCCCTGCCAAGCCAATGTGAAAACCTGGATCTAGTTATTGCAATATCACCATATGCCCCTCAGTTGAGTTGGTAAAGACGCCCGTCACGGAATTTAGGGAGGTCCAGGTTCGAACCCTGGCTGAGATATTTTCCGCAATAAATTCCTTACAGTGATTTAAAAAAAAAACTGAGCAAAATTAAAATAATAACGATTACAATTGACCAAAACCAATAGTCGAAACGTCGTAACGATTATAATTAATAAGGATAGTCAGTTAGGTAGAATAAAAAATCTTCATTGTAAATTAATAATCACTACAATTTTATATCACGTGGCTGAATATCTATCTATAAACAATGCATTTAGTTACCTTATGATGTATCCGCTCCTTATAACTTTCAGACCTGTTGATGTTTGACGTCTTTGGCTTACTGGAAATATTTTGCTGGACCCTAAACAATTGTAGTTAATCAAGTATAAATTCATTTCCACGATGCAAACAAATCGATTGTATGAAACAATAAATATTATCAATAATCATTATTTTATACTATTGATTAAAATAATAGCCTAAAAATCCAACAATTTAAGAATATTTAATGTTAAAACTAAGCAAATAAAAAAATCTAATCAAATCTAAAGTCTGAAATGCAGAAAACTGTAAATCTAATGATTTAGAAAGAGAAGGTCGATGATTCACGAATTCACCGTCCATTTAGGACAAGACGTAAAAATCAAAGTAATAAATACAAATACGAAAGGTACCCAGAAAGTAAAATATATTTTTTGACGCTATTTCATAAAAAAGTAAAATATAATATTCTCCATAACATCTTTTGAACAAAACCCAGACAGCATATAAAAGATGACAAAAAGATGTCTTTTTATAGTCATCTTTTCGACTAGACGAAAAGATGTCTAAAAGATGACGAAAAGATATCTTTCTATAGTCATCTTTTCGACTAGACGAAAAGTCGACTGCTTAACTGAACAAAAAGTCGTCTAAAAGATGTCTTACATGACTCTTTTTCTAATGCGCATGTGCAAGTTATGGAACAGCCACCTAATCTAAAAGTAGGATCGACTTAGGCTTTGGAGCGTTGAAAAATTATGGTAGCGTTCAGCAGAGAAAGCAGCTCAGTGAGCGTTTAGTGATTATTGTTCCTGATTAGTATATATTATACGTTCTTCTGGATCTATCAAAGGTCTAAAAGAATACTCCAAATCACAGAGCGCTCACTGATCTACTTTCTTTGCTGAACATAACCTAAAATTTTTCGGAGCGAAGGTCGCAAATTGAAGCTAAGCAAATCCCTTTGCCATCTCGCTTTTAATCGTGACGCTATATCATGTGGAGGTGTTTATTTTAAGACTAGAGCTTATTGCGTAAAATATATATTATAACATGGATTGATTCATGTGATGTGTTATTGTACGTGCAATCTATATAAGTGTCTATATTGAGTATGTTTCCATCAAGGGTTAGAATCGAGTCAGAGTCGGGTCAGACAGAATCGAATTGGAGTGAGCACTTTTACGGTGGAAACACCAAACTCGAATCTAAACCCTACCCAACAAAATTTTAAGGTAAAGTCCAAATGAGGTTCGGTTGAAACATTAGACATATAGGATAGACTACGCGATCCTTACGTGAAAGCCTTAAAAAAGTGTTTAGTAGAGTTGACTTCTACCTCGTTCCCTCTTTGTCTATATATTATTGGATAGAAAGAGACAGCTTGACCTCTACCAGTCGCTATCTCTTTTCTTCCACCGGTGTGAGTTACCGGTTATATTTTTCTATACCTGAGCACAGTCCATACTATATGTCGATGGGTGGAAACGACAAGAGTCGAGTTAAGGTTACTGTAGTGTTGCCAACAGGATAACCTTTGTGCTGATTTTCGTCGCCGATCTTGAAATAAAAAATAATTTCTGCTTATTACTTGGTAAAATTAACATTATCGTTCTCAGATCCATGATATTTTATGATGTTCTTAGTCGCATAATCTTAATATCAGGTTACTGTTGTATACAGCTGATATTTTGCACAGTTGGTTACGTTCAACCTTGCCGCAACCCTGGTGTAACTCTGATCCGGTGGAAACAGATAAACCAACCTGACTCTAACCCGACTCTGACTCGACTCTGACCCAATTCTAACCCTCGATAGAATACTCATTGAAATAAAATGTTTTTTCGTTGCAATAAAATATTTTTTAAAATTATAACTTTAAGTTTTATTAACATAAACCTTTCATTTATAAACCAAATTTATGTAAAATATAAAGAACAAAAACATGTCCACAAAATGATTTTAAAAGACGACTAAAAGATGTTTAATATCGGATGTCTTTTAGTCATCTTATAAGTTTTGGCTATAAGACGACATTTAGTGGGACATAAGTCATCTTTTAGTCGATTTAAGCTCTAACGAAAAGACATCTATGTCATCGAAAATTTGTCATCTTTTAGTCATCTTTTAGACATCTTTGTGCTGTCTGAGAAGTAATCTCACGTACTGCAATTCCTAGATTTTAAGGTAATTTTAAGGTAGTAACCTCTTTTAAAATGAGTTTATAAAAAACTCAATTAATAATCGAATTGGAATAGCTTGTGATGTATGTTCAGCAGAAATAAAGTATTATATTGTTGCGCCCGTGCCGAGACACCCGTTGCACGCTGAACTTCGCTCAGCGAGAAGCCTAAACTTCGCTCACGAGTAGCTTCAAGCCGAAGCGCGATCCCTAACGACGGGATGTATTGATCAATTGATAACAACGACTGTCAGATCTACGGAGAGACTCCGATCGATCGGACGTTTTCTCCACCTGAAACGCATTCTTGTACAAAGTTTCTAATAAACCCTTGAGTTCCGTTTGTAATAAAATGTTGTCTCTTTTACGCGAGTCCGGGAGTGCGCGGCGCGAACGCGAGTGACTGTGAAACAGCGGAGCGCAGCGCAACAATATTATATTTATACTTATATACAGGGTGTTAGAAATAAAAGTACCCAGCCGAATAGGGGGGGTAGATTGGGTCAAACTGAAAAGAAAAGTCCTGTACCATTTTGCAAAATTCGCAATAGTTAACGAGTTATTAAATAAAACGTCTGAGCGAATGAGCGCACAAGGAGCGATAGAGGCGGGTCTCGGCTGGCACGGTGCCCGGCGCGCGGTGAGCGGTGAGGGGCGCGAGGCGCGCGGCCCGTGGCGAGCGGTGGGGGTCGAGAGACGAGCGGCGAGCGGGGCGCGGCGCGGCGCGGCGAACGGCGAGCGACAGATGATATACCCTGCGGCGAAAAAGTATTAGAGCCAGCACAGGTAGCACACGTATTGCACAGGCATTGCCGTAGCGTCTTACGCCTTAGATAATATTAATTAGTTTAGCTTGAATTATGTGTAATAGAAACATTTAATTTTAATAAATGTAATTATTTTGCATATCTCAAAGTTTACGATTATTTAAAGCTTTACTTTAACTTTTGTTTATGTTAGAATAACTTTAATGGTGCGTGTCCACCTGCGAGTAATGGTGCGTGTCCACCTGCGAGTAAAACTCTCGAGAGTAGCTCTCGAGATTGATTCTAGCAAATGGACATACTCCTGAGAGTACCTAACGAAGAATGAATCGCAAGTCTCGGCGAGCAAACTTGTCCAGACCTACTCGCAAATCGACACGACGTTATTTTACTCTCGGAGATCAGCTCGCCAAGCTCGAACGCTGTTCGTATTTTGAGAGCTACATGTTGAGAGTAAAAACCGAGATGGCAAAAGTTTGTTCCTTTGATGACACAAAGGAACGTATTGAATAATGCGGAAATCATGAACTATTGTAGAATACTACTGTGACAGAAATAAAAAATTTTCAAATTTTTATGTTCTGCGAATAAAGTGCGAAAAAAATTCATAATTTAAAGAATTAGATAAGAATATTTTTAATACATTCTCTAATTACTTGGTCAATAATTAGTTACACTTTAGTTTTACATAGTTAGCACGTTTTAGTTACAGTGCTGAAATTAAATACATTTTTACATCGCGAATTAAGTACATTTAAAAAAAAGAAAATAAAATTATTAAATATTTACATATAAAAATCTAACATCAAGGTATTTCGCAAACTGAAAACTAAATAATAATATCGCACTATGTATTCCACTTCACAATTTGTAAGTCTGCAGAAACTTTTAATTGTTGGGAGTCTTCAATCTTAAGCTCTCTAATTAGAGCAGATCCGGCACCTGCGATCAATCCATTGCTTGACCCAGAAGGTCTTTTTGTTGTTATTTAACACCCTTTTTCTTTTTAAAATAATGCTAGCCACTATAGTAGCCGCAAGTTTTTTCGTTTACGAGACATTATGATGTCACCACTCTCAGAGATCGACTAAAAAAGTACGTAAGTGGACACGGTTTTGAGAGAACTCTCCGAAAGAATACTCTCTGGATTCTCACGAGATGCTCGCGAGAGTACAATGTCAGAAAAATTACTCTCAAATGGACAGTGTCAGAATCAATCTCGAGAGTTTTACTCGCAGGTGGACACGCACCTTTCGAGAATATCTCTCGAGAGTTATTCTGACACTGTCCATTTGAGAGTAATTTTTCTGACATTGTATTCTCGCGAGCATCTCGCGAGAATCCGGAGAGTATTCTTTCGGAGAGTTCTCTCAAAACCGTGTTCACTTACGTATTTTTTTAGTCGATGTCTGAGAGTGGTGACATCATAATGTCGCGTAAACGAAAAAACTTGCGGCTGCTATAGTGACTAGCATTATTTTAAAAAGAAAAAGGATGTTAAATAACAACAAAAAGACCTTCTGGGTCAAGCAATGGATTGATCGCAGGTGTACATTCGGTGCTGGATCTGCTTTAATTAGAGAGCTTAAGATTGAAGACTCCCAACAATTTAAAGTTTCTGCAGACTTACAAGTTGTGAAGTGGAATACATAGTGCGATATTATTATTTAGTTTTCAGTTTGCGAAATACCTTGATATTATATTTTTATACGTAAATATTTATTTTCTTTTTTTTAAATGTACTTAAATCGCGATGTAAAAATGTATTTAATTTCAGCACTGTAACTAAAACGTGCTAACTATGTAAAACTAAAGTGTAACTAATTATTGACCAAGTAATTAGAAAATGTATTAAAAATATTCTTATCTAATTCTTTAAATTATGAATTTTTTTCGCACTTTATTCGCAGAACAAACATTTAAACATTTTTTTATTTCTGTCACAGTAGTTATAAAGTATCGTATTCCACAATAGTTCATGATTTCGGCATTATTCAATAAGTTCCTTTGTGTCATCAAAGGAACAAACTTTTGCCATCTCGGTTTTTACTCTCAACATGTAGCTCTCAAAATACGAACAGCGTTCGAGCTTGGCAAGCTGATCTCCGAGAGTAAAATAACGTCCTGTCGATTTGCGAGTAGGTCTTGACAAGTTTGCTCGCCGAGAGTTGCGATTCATTCTCCGTTAGGTACTCTCAGGAGTATGTCCATTTGCTAGAATCAATCTCGAGAGCTACTCTCGAGAGTATTACTCGCAGGTGGACACACACCATTACTCGCAGGTGGACACGCACCATTCAAGTTATTCTAACATAAACAAAAGTTAAAGTAAAGCTTTAAATAATCGTAAACTTTGACATGCAAAATAATTACATTTATTAAAATTAAATGTTTCTATTACACATAATTCAAGCTAAACTAATTAATATTATCTAAGGCGTAAGACGCTACGGCAATGCCTGTGCAATACGTGTGCTACCTGTGCTGGCTCTAATACTTTTTCGCCGCAGGGTATATCATCTGTCGCTCGCCGTTCGCCGCGCCGCGCCGCGCCCCGCTCGCCGCTCGTCTCTCGACCCCCACCGCTCGCCACGCGCCGCGCGTTTCGCGCCCCTCACCGCTCACCGCGCGCCGGGCACCGTGCCAGCCGAGACCCGCCTCTATCGCTCCTTGTGCGCTCATTCGCTCAGACGTTTTATTTAATAACTCGTTAACTATTGCGAATTTTGCAAAATGGTACAGGACTTTTCTTTTCAGTTTGACCCAATCTACCCCCCCTATTCGGCTGGGTACTTTTATTTCTAACACCCTGTATATATATATATATATAAAAGAATATAATATATATATATATATATATATATATATATATATATATACAGGGTGTTCCTTAAAGACCGCGCACTAACTACATAGCGTTATTCCTTATCAAAAATTGAGTCGAAAAGTCCCGAACCATTTTTTTCTATAATGCTTTACCAAGCTGTAATTATTGAGTAAAGTCAATCCAATCAGCGCCGACCTTTAGCCGGGCGTACGTCAGTGAGCCACGCGCCTGGTAGTGTGCGTGAGCGCTCCGCCGCTACGTTCAACGCTACGCGACGGTGGCGCGCGGCCCGGCCGCGGCGGTGCTGCGTCTTCGCGCGCGTCGCGTGGAATATTCTTACGCATCGTAATAATAGAAATAATTTTTTCTTGCACTAAGAATTACATGTTACTTCTGTCAGAAGTATCTTCTTACAGAAAATTTCGATAACAAATAGAACTCTCGCTAAGACATAAACCATCTTCAACACATGAAGATTTAAACAAATACAAAAAAATAAACTGTGTATTTTACAAAAATTATTTTCTAAACAATCCGTTTCGTTAGATATCTCTGCGTTAATTGAAATTAAATTTTGAAACATAGCACTTATTCAATCTTTCTACGAGATTCACCTAGTTACTCAGAAGTAATAAATTTTTTAAGAGAAATAACAATTAGATATTTAAATATTCTTATGCTTAAAAGAAAATACGTAAAGCGTATTAAAAAATAGAGAAAGATTTCTTCCTTTATGAGAAAACGATTTATCTTAAGTCAAGAATAACGCTTTTCAGATGTACAATTTGAAACTTAAGGTAAATGAGAGCAAAACGCCGATTTTATAGCGAATAATAAGTCGCTCATTTGCTGCAACAATGACAAAACTCAAAAATCGCTCTTTTTGAGTTATTCGTACAGGGAAAAAGGTTGTTACATGTACTATTCACATTTAAATCGGTTTCACGAACTCACCCGAGAGAACAGTTGTGTCGCTATTGTGCCTTGTCATTTAGTGAATTATCTAGGTTGCAATACTGTCTTATCTCAGTCAATCTCAGTTGTCATTTTGTCGTGTAGTGAGAACATCGTAAAAGTTGCAAAAAGAGTAACTTGCCAATACGGTATTTTAAAATTCTCATAGAAAGTTATAACAACTCAAAACTTTAAAACGTGTCTCCTGAAAAATCACAATTTTTTAGTTATGTCACTGTTGCAGCAAATGGGCGAATAAATAATAACACATTTAATAATTTAAAACAAAATACAATTCAAATGTATCGTATTTCGGTCTTAGTTTAAACCTTCTTCAGTGTAATATTTCGCAATTATCTTAAATCTAATCGTCAACAACGCATAAATAAAAATGAAATGTAGTCATATTCGTAAAACATAGGTCGGTGGTGTAGTTGTTAGAAAAGGTTGAACATAAGATAAATCACGTGACTAACTACTGCCTTTTAAATAAAATGAGATTACAAAATTAGTTGCAATTCGTATAAGTTTTTTCATGAAGACGTAAAATTCACTTACCAGACGGTCAATCTCGTGATAATCTACCATATCTGGTTTTAGTAACGAAACAATGCTTATAAGTTAAGATCAGCGCACGGCCTGTGAAGCCCTAGACTCAAGCGCAAGGTGAAATGAGTACAGACAAATATCATGAAACATTATAATATAATACATATTATGTACAATGAAATAACACTATTAAATAAATAAAAATAAATTAACAAATAAAACAGACTACAGATGTCAATTGTGTGGAAGTCTCTCGACACAATAGGAGAATAATCATTAGAAAGATTTTTTATTTATTAGTTTATTTCATCTTGTGCTTGAGTCTAGCCCTTCAGTCCGTTCGTTACTGAAACCAGACACAGTAGATTATCACGAGATTGACCGTCTGGTAAGTGAATTTTACATCTTTATGAAAAAAACTTATACGAATTGCAGCTAACTTTGTAATCTCATTTTATTTAAAAGGCAGCAGTTACGTGATTTGCTTTATGTTCAACCTTTTCTAACAACTACACTGCCGACCTATGTTTTACGAATATGACTACATTTTATTTTTATTTATGCGTTGTTGACGATTAGACTTAAGATAATTGCGAAATATTATACTGAAGAAAGTCTAAACTAAAACCGAAATACGATACATTTGAATTGTATTTTGTTTTAAATTATTAAATGTGTTATTATTTATTCGCCCATTTGCTGCAACAGTGACATAACTAAAAAATTGTGATTTTTCAGGAGACACGTTTTAAAGTTTTGAGTTGTTATAACTTTCTATGAGAATTTTAAAATACCGTATTGGCAAGTTACTCTTTTTGCAACTTTTACGATGTTCTCACTACACGACAAAATGACAACTGAGATTGATTGAGATAAGACAGTATTGCAACCTACATAATTCACTAAATGATATGGCACAATAGCGACACAACTGTTCTCTCGGGTGAGTTCGTGAAACCGATTTAAATGTGAATAGTACATGTAACAACCTTTTTCCCTGTACGAATAACTCAAAAAGAGCGATTTTTGAGTTTTGTCATTGTTGCAGCAAATGAGCGACTTATTATTCGCTATAAAATCGGCGTTTTGCTCTCATTTACCTTAAGTTTCAAATTGTACATCTGAAAAGCGTTATTCTTGACTTAAGATAAATCGTTTTCTCATAAAGGAAGAAATCTTTCTCTATTTTTTAATACGCTTTACGTATTTTCTTTTAAGCATAAGAATATTTAAATATCTAATTGTTATTTCTCTTAAAAAATTTATTACTTCTGAGTAACTAGGTGAATCTCGTAGAAAGATTGAATAAGTGCTATGTTTCAAAATTTAATTTCAATTAACGCAGAGATATCTAACGAAACGGATTGTTTAGAAAATAATTTTTGTAAAATACACAGTTCATTTTTTTGTATTTATTTAAATCTTCATGTGTTGAAGATGGTTTATGTCTTGGCGAGAGTTCTATTTGTTATCGAAATTTTCTGTAAGAAGATACTTCTGACAGAAGTAACATGTAATTCTTAGTGCAAGAAAAAATTATTTCTATTATTACGATGCGTAAGAATATTCCATGCGACAGACACTTTTCAAAAAATTCAAAATTTTATAAAAAATGAACCCCTTCACCGATCATCGCCAAATTCAATACCAACCTTCCTTTAATGATACTCTACATTTAAAAAAAAATTGAGCCCGATATCTCAAAATTTGCGGAAGTTAGAGCAACCACGGACATCAGATCCGCACGCACGTACGCACGCACGCACGCACTTACTCAAGTACTTTTAGTTGCACAATAGGCCTGGTGATGTTGTTGCTATTATACTATAGTTATTAAGGGCAACGGCTCATGGAGGCCAAAAGGTTGATTTTTGGCGATCATGCTTATGATGACTTTTGATCAGCATCACATAAATTATTTATTTCCAAAGTTTCAGCCAATTTCACCGAAATCCACTATCCCACAATAGTATTGAAATAATTAAACATTTTATTTTGACTTTTGAACGATGATAGCATCTAAACGGTTGATTTTTATGAATATTGCCCTTGTGACTTTTGATCAGCATCACTTAAACTATTTATTTCCAAAGTTTTAACTAATTTCACCGAAACCCAAAATACGTATGATTATGGCGGGGTCCTTTATTAATGCGTTAACACGACGTTTCAATCAAAATTCGGATCCTTCTCAAGTGTATAAAAAAATTGTTCTTACACCGACATTCATTGGTCATGACAATGTACCCGCAAGTCAGATCTAAAGACTAGAGAAAAAAGGAGTATTTTTTTTATAATAACGATAGTGACTTAAAAAAAGTGTCAAAAAACTTACATGCTTTGTGCGTTATATGGTAAAATAACATGGTCAAATTATAAAATAGATGTATCGGAAGCGTGTTAGGAAGCACGTCTGCACATCTCAGTTACTGACTAAGCAATAAACAATTTATTACAAATGAAGGTTAGCTACCTTCATAATAGCCCTTATTATTTTGTCATATATTGTTGTTAAATTCTCGGTGTCCTTTTGAAGATTAATCACTTGTCTGTTTCTAAAAAAAAAAAAAAAAAAAAAAAAAAAAAAAAAACATCTGCTATTTTTCTCTTTTTAACATGTTTTTCTTTATAAGATTTTTGTTGCAGACCAATTAAAATCGTGATTGAGCTCAAGCCGATGCTTACTTATTACCGAGTGGTTATTGACTTGCAGCTTGCTTCCTTATGTCATTTTTGTTTGTTCAAAATTGGCGCTTAATGAAAGCGATATTCACGATATTCACTATTTACGATCGTTTCTAAGGCTGGCGTCCCATGAAGCAGATAACGCGGAAACGGAACGAGCGTACCACCAATCACGGGACTGTTTCGACGGAATCTTTGACAGAGTTCTATCAGAACTTCCGTTCCGCGTAATCCGCTCCATGGAACGCTAGCCTCATTCTTCTTTGCGTATCGATCAGCGGCGGCGTTTTTAAAACAAAAAAAGAGTTTCTCTTACGTTCTCGAAACGTTCATTCCTGTTCGTGAGACGTCTCGTTACGAAAAAAAGTTTTTTTTTTTTAAGTTTAGTGGGGCAAGATTCATAACCGCGCACTAGTACGAGGGAGACTATACGACCTCGGATTACCCAGCGGTTTAATATTCTACCGTTCACTCGTTATTGAGATCTCACCATCTCGAGTACTCGCAACTCGTCGCGTCGCGTAAAACGGTGCGGTCTCGCTTCGCGTGTACTTGGCGCGAGACACTACCGTGTCTCTTGATAAAGATTGCCCAGCGGAGACGTTTCAATCCCAATCCGTAGTCTGATCACGGCTTAAGAGGCAGACGAATAACAAACGAAGTGAACTGGAGATTCATTAGCGGAAGCCGAGATCGACTCGCCGAGCTACTTTCAAATAAGTGTTAATCCTCGTAACAGATCAGGGCTTCTTAAAGGAAAGTTTTCGTCCTGAGATCAGGGATATTGTTTTCGTCCTTCGGCTCTGGTAACTCTTTCTAGCCGAAGGATCAATCTTACGGACATTACATTTATATCAACGCAGATTAATTTTAATCTTGGTTTAACTTACCTGTTATCTTTTCCTAGTTCTAAAAGTTAGAAAAAGATAGAAAGTAAGTTAAACCAAGATTAAAGTTAATCTACATTGGTAGAAACGGGCATCTGAAATTCTTGTGTTCAATCTCTCTATAAGACAGTTTACAGACCAGGGTTTCTTTTCGTCTTGCAGAACTCAAATGTCAAAGCGTTCCTTATTCAAATTCTGAAATTCTTATATTCTAGTCTGCAAGACAGGTCTGTAATGTTCAAATCTTTTTCGCTCAGTTATACTAACTAGGACTATTGTAAAGACTAAATCTCCTTCGCTCAGTTATACTAACTAGCACCATATGTACAAGACAAGTCTATAAAGATTAATTCTTTTTCGCTTAGCCGGTTCACTAGTAATGACGCATGTATGCGCGGAAAAAAAGTGCCACAACTGGTAATGACGCATATATGCGCACCATGAATATTTCTTCCAATGTTTAACGGATTTGAATATAACTTGGTACACCCATGCTTTTTGGGTCGCTGAAAACAGGTCTTACCAGTTTTGGCACAAAACGTTGATTTCGCGTTACCAGTGAACCGGTTAGTTATACTAACTAGCGATATATTCGTTTATTAATTTAAGTTCTGTTTCTTTAAAAGCACGTAATAAACTTCTAATATATTTATTAGTTCTCTATTTCCTTTTTCTGGTCGTTCATACATACTTAAATCCAGCAACTATATTCTTTTATATTAAACAATGTTCTTTAATTCGAGTTTTGAGATGTCTTTTCATTTGTCCTATATATGTCGCACTACAATCTGAGCAGTCAATCTTATACACTATTTAATTTGTTTCATGCAATGCAATCTGTCCTTTCCCTTTCTAATAACATTAAGTTTTTTAGAAACCGTATATACAACATCAAAGCCGCAATTGTTTAAAATACTGCGGATACTTTCACTATAATCTTTTATGTAAGGGATGGTTATGAAATTTTCTATCTTGTCATCATCAATTTCAGTCGTATCATGCATATCATGTATAGCCTCCTAGTATTTAATATCTTTCAGTCGTTGGTTAATGCATTTGTTAATAACGTGCGCAGGGTAAGAGTTGTTCCTGAGAATTTCTTTCACAATTTCAATATTTGTCATGTTAAACCGTTTGTCAGAAAGTAAGACCGCACGGTCGACAAGGTCCGTAATTACATTCTTTTTGTAGTTTTCAGGGTGGTTCGAAAATTAATTGATGTAACGGCCAGAGAAAGTTGGTTTTCGATACCAATTTGTAATTAGTGTGTTACCGTTTCTGAGATGACCGTTGTCTAAAAAATATATCTCTTTATTGTTCTCGATTTCGCACGTAAATTTCAACCGTGGATGATAGCTGTTGAACGCATTAAGTACCTCATCAATATTTATTCTTGGGATTATCGCGAATACATCATCTACGAATCGAAGAAATGTAGATCTTAAATAAGGTACTAAGACAAGAAGTCTCTAAGTCATCCATAACTATGTCTGCAAGTATGGGAGAGAGTGGAGAACCCATAGGACTACCGAAGATCTGTTCGTAAATCTGTCCGTTGAACTTGAAACTAAATCTCATGAAGAAAGGATGCTATATATTATATAAAGGACTACCAAGTGTTGAGACGGTAATGCGTAGTGGAAAGCCCTTTGTACAGATCTCTGGATATTTAGACCAGTGTCTCACCTCCTTCCGCCATAATGATTACTTTTCGGGTAATATTAATTTTTTTAAATATAACACAAAGGTCCTAACGCTCGTAACTCTGTGCTTCAGTATGCTCAGAACTATTCGAAAAATATTTTACATAAACCGGAACTCCGAGATTTTATACAGCGTCTCACTCTATTCTCTGTAAGTACTGGGCGCTCGGGCGATATAAAATTATTAAAAAATCATACAACATTGCTAGTACCGAAAACTCTTTAAAAAATTCTTCAGTATGCTCAGAACTATTCGAAAAATATTTTACATAAACCGGAACTCTGAGATTTCGCACAGCGTCTCACCTTATTCTCTCTAACTACTCGATGCTCGGGCGATATAAATTTATTTAAAAAATTATACAACATTGCTAGTGCCGGAAACTCTTTAGAAAATGCTTCAATATGCTCAGAACTATACGAAAAATATTTTATGTAAGCCGGAACTCCAAGATTTCAACTGGCATCTCAACTCGGTATGCTTATTACATTGTAATTTTGTTTTTAGTGCCTTATAATTAATTTCTTTTTGCTTTTATATGGCAGAACTTTTTATAAAACTATTATAAAACTATAGATCTCGCAAAATCTGACAAGATATAGTGGCAAAATTCGTGTAGGACAAAATGAGACGCTGCGTGAACCTAGCGTCTCAGTTTGTACTGACGCGTTTTTTTGGCTTTAACGGCCAGAACTATTTGTTTAACCTATCAGGAATTCTATAACTATTAAAAAGGGAGCCAGAACTCTGAATAGTTTGTGAGTTTCCGCAAAATGAGATGCTAGCTTCACACACACCAGAAAACCAAGTCTTGTGTCTTCCTCCACACCTACTCCGAACTCTAACCTGTCGCGAGCTAGATCCGCACTTTGGAAGCTAGGTTGTTTTAAGATAATTAAAAAAAACAAGAAGATTCGACTATATTGGTACACTCGCGGTCAATAATATCTTCCACCTGAAGTTAGCTGTGTTCTGGGGATTTCTATAGTGCATGTTACATGTACTATAGAACGCAGCTAACTTCAGGTGAAAAGCATTATTGACTGCGAGTGTACATTACCTCGAGCAGAATAATTGTCATCGTCAAAAAAAGAAAACAATTTGTCCCTCTTGCAATCAGGTTGCAAAATAATATCATAAAGACATAAATTTACGTATTTCATGACGTTATAGTTATATAAAAAGTCAAAATAAATATAATTGTTTAAAATTATTATTTATAACAAGATTTTTGTTTTGATAAAATAGGACATTAATCATTAAATGCATTAATTATATTTAATTATTAAATATAAATGTATTAATTATACTTAATGTCTTATTCTTCCAAAAAAATTTTATTATAAATCAATAGCACGAATACTCTATATTCAGTATCTAATTTTCAATAGTGAGATTTTTTAAATAAACTACTTAAAAATTGATTTGATTAGTATTGATGCCTGACTTTTTAGAAAATAAATTATTAACTGTAACAGACTAAATTAATTAAAATTCCACAAATCACAATTATTTTGAATAAGATTATAGCATTAGAAATAAACATGTTAAAAATAATATGATGAAGTTTAAATAATATAAAAAATCACAAAGATTGCAATGTAATATAAAAGATGTAATATACTTTTCATAGGAAAAAAAATTCTTTGCATTACTTTCTGGGTATGCCTCACAACTTAAATTAAGTACATGTACAAATTTAACTAAAACGTTTAAATTTAAACAAATCTATACAAATTATAGTTTGTAAAATTAAAACAAAAAATAAAATAATAAAATATGAAGAGTTGATAACTTCTAAAATTTTAGAAACATAATATAATAAATACACTTCGTTTAATAAACAAAAATATAAACAAATGTGTTATAATTTTCACGAAAAATATTAAATAAATGTACCGTTACCTAGATACGTACATTTCGGAAATATCTTCTTGTGCCGAAGGATTGTCCATGTTGTCGGTATGATCGTTGATTCCTCCTAAACTGGAAATACGCATTCTCTCGCAACTGTTGCGAGTGTTTCCGGCCAAGCTACCTGCGCGATGTTCACCTAAAAACACGAGTATTAACATAGTTAAAATCAACATTTTCTTGTATTCATATGATTATTTAATAAACATATTACTTAATTTACAAATTCAATTCTAACTAAATTAATATATCTGTTAATTATGATAATTATCACTTTAATTGCTATCAGTCTACGGATGCTCCACCAAAAAGTTTATTGTGTACTAACGATATTTCTAGACGCTCGGATTTTGTGTTTTATTCTTTCATGATGTTTAAGTGCGGGATCATTTCTCAGTATTTTAAAAACTCTTAAACTATTTTAAAAATTTATATTTATTATTAATCTTTTGATTGTGGATCACTCTGAAACAAGGAGATCATCCTAATAATCCTAGCATTGTTGACTTATGCGGGGTCTACAATGCAAGTCGTAAGTCGTAAGTTGTAAGAAATTGACCAATCACAATCAAATTTGAGGAGAATAATTGATTGTGATTAGTCAATTTCTTACAACTCACGACTTACGACTCGCATTGTAGACCCGACATTAGATTTAACTGACCTTACATAGTATACAAACATTATTATGTTATACAGAAACATTGATTTTCTGTATCTATAACAGTACTTGTTTTTTAACAGTTTTTTCATAACATAAGGGTTAGGCTACTGGAATAGGTTTCACTATCAGCCATTTGTTTATCGCTAATTTTACAATTAATAATGCGCGTTATATAAAAAAGCGCTATATACATTTCCGTTATGATTTTTCCTACAGAATTCAAATCAACAATCAGTTCTTGTAAACAATAACAAATTGTTTAAACAATACTATCATAAACATATCATTTTTAACTATTTTGTTCACTAAAAATTCATATTGTTCCCTTATAATGATAACTGCATTGATCCAAAAGTGACATCTTTGCCGGTCAGACTTTATTTGAAGGGTTGAAACGACGAAACTGTCCATTTTTTGACATTATGCCTGAGGAAATATTTGTTCAGTGACCCAAAAAGTACAACATATTTCAAATTCAGCCATTTTCGCCGGGGCTCATTTTCATGATATTTAGTGCGGGGTCCTTTCTTTCTGTGTAAAGAAAGAGCACTAAAATTAATAACAACATACCAGTGATCGGCAAAAAAAAATGTTCATTATTTATTTTTTAAATATTAAAGTAATCATTAATAAGCAAAAATACAATATTAAGTGCCAAAAAAGAAAAAAAATTTTTCAATTTATTTTTATTTACCAAGCAACATGTCATTAATTTCAAAAAAAGATTATTTTTACAAAAATTAATAATTTAACATTATTTCCTAATTTTTGGAAAATTTAATAAAGTAATGAATCAAAAATTATAACTAATTTTTCAAAAAATAAATATTTTATAATTTCTATTTTTCTAAAAAATAATAATGGGAAAAAAATAATTTTTAATTTTCCAAAAAATTAGTAATTAAATATTTTCTAATTTTTTTTTAAATTAACAATTAAATAAAAATAATTTCTGTTTCTCATCCTTGACTCTGTAACAAATCCTCTTGGCAAAGATAAGCATGAATGAGATGACTGACAATATCAGAGATATTGGATGACAAAGGGGACACCATAGAGTTCTTGATTACACTTATTTCACACGTTAATGATAAAACAGAAAATTGTTCTAAGGATGCTAATATTCTTTAAACTAAAAAAATAATTGTGCACAAAAAATTGCAGCTAATAAAAAATTTAAATGCGGATTTGAATGCAAATCAGTACAAAAAAATTGTTTAGTATAGTTAACTTTATCGTTTCCTTTCTCCTACAACTGATATATTCTTAAAAATGGATACTTTACAAATTAATAAATGCTGATTTTCTAAAAAATTAGTACTATATTTTTTAACAATTACTAATTGCTCAAGGAAGAAATAATATACTTTTTAAAAACTACTAATTTTTCAATAAATGAGAAAAAATTTTTTCCGAATAAGTAATTTTTAAAAAAATCGACAGTATTTTAATATAATTGCCAATTTTTTAAATTATGAGCAATATAATTTTGATTATTCATTAATTTCTCAGTCAGAGTATTATATTTCTAATCAATTGATAATTATTTTAAATTTAGAGCTTAGTGTTTTATTAATTACCAATTTTTTGTAAATTAAAATTAAAAACATTCAAACTTTTTATTTTTGATTAATTGAAAATAACCGCCGATATCATTTCTAAAAACAGAATTTTTTGCCGATCACTGCAACACACATATACCTACGCACAACTATCCTTTTGCGTCAACCTAATAATTCTTTCAGGACTTATAAACTTATTTAGATATAATTATTTACAATAATTCAGATTTATATCTGTACAAAAATTTTAGAAAGATTTAATCTTATACGAAATTATTATCAATTAATCCAATTCAATAATTCAATGTAATTATTTCGAAGAATATTTTACGCGTGCGAACTTAATTGTGTCCTTGACAGTTAAAAACCACTTCACACAAGCTTTCTCCTTTCTTCAAATTTAATTTTTAATTAATAATAATATTATAATAATGAAGAAATTGATTTTTTTATCCTATACATATAATAAAATGCAATATTTACGGTTTCCAAATTTTTTCATAAACATTATTAAATTCCATATATTTTTATTGATGTAGATTTAAAATTATCAAAATACTTTATTAAACACGTACCAATATTATTAGCCCTTAGCTGGCACTTTACCAGAATCACGTAGCTAGCACACTGGGCCGTTTCAGACCCCACCACTAAAATGCTTGCTGCGAGGAAGCTATTGATTTTTTTTATTTAAAAAAATTCCAAGATAGTCTTCGAATGTTGTTTTAATAGATGTCATAGGTTATTTTGATAAAATGTAATATTATTAATATTAAGTATGAAAAAATTGGAGAACATAAAAAACGAAAAAATGACTATTTTCACTCAAAAATTCATAACTCTTCCATTTTTTAGTACCATTTTCATACTATAGGGGGGCTTAAATTAGAACTGAACTAGGCTAGGGCGTGTAATACCCCACAGTGCCAGCTGAGAGTTAGTAGATACATACAGGGTGTCAATTTGAAAACTTTCAGTCGGAATATCTCGGGAATTAGTAATAATATCAAAACACGATTTGGGGAGAATGTAGGGGAGCAAGAGGAACATACTTTGATTTAAAAAAATTTGACCTTGGGTGGAGGCGTCAAGGTCAAATAAAGGTCAACTTAATTTTTTTAAATGGATACCTGATTTTTTTAATATTTACGTTTGTAGCCCTTCTCATTACAAGCTCAACGCGCTATGATCCAAAGTCGCTGAAGATTAAATGCAGGCTCATAGTATTATTGTCTTTGTACATGTTATGAGACACCTTTTGCAGCTGCAGTTTGCGAATCGACAATGTTGAATTCATTGCAAAATGACCTAACACTTCAAGTTGAATTGCTTTATTCACTAATCTTTGTACGGTTCTGTTTTTTTTTTTTGCTATTGATCCTGTTTCTTCAAATTTTAATATTAATTGTTGGACGTAAGTGTGACTGACATTTTTTTTCTAGTTTAGTTAAACTGGTAAGTACAGTGAGTGCTAATTTGTACTACAAGTGTTAACATGGTGATTCTGCGTGCCAAACTAAGTCATCATGACATTGCCCATGTCCACGAACATAAACACGAACAGAAATAGCAGTTTAACAACAAGATCCGTTCGATTTCGATGTAGTTTCGATTTAGTAGAGAAGCTGCAGCTGCAAAAGATGTCTCATTACATGTACAAAGACAATAATACTGTAAGCCTGCATTTGGTCATTTGACCTTCGAAGATTTTGGATCATAGCGCGTTGAGCTCGTAATGAGAAGGGTTACAAACGTAGATGTTTAAAAAATTATGTGTCCATTAAAAAAAATTAAGTTGACCTTTATTTGACCATGATGCCTCCACCCAAGGGCAAATTTTTTTAAATCAAAGTATGTCCCCCTTGCTACCCTATATTCTCTCCAAACCGTGTTTTGGTATCTTTACTAGTTCCCGAGAGAGATATTCCGACTGAAAGTTTTCAAATTGACACCCTGTATATTGCTCCATATTATTTGTTTGTATCACGACCTCTTTACAATTCTCTACACTTCTAAAGTAATAATAATTAATTAAGTGATAAGTGCAAATATGATTTACCAAAATTATTCAACAAAATTGTGCGAGTAAAAGTTTGCTCGAAGATTGATTTACTTTAGAGCTCATGACTCGCATTTGCAAGAAAACGCATTAGTATTGTTGAGGCATAAATAGTATTATAGCATGTAATCAGTTTTGTCATTTAATAAAATTAATGCATATTATTAATTATACTTATTAGTCTTAGGCATTACAAATAATAACAGGCTATCATGGTTATAAAAATATTAAAAATACGCAATATAAAGTACTGTCAAAATATCGTATTTTATTATTTACGAAAAAATGGCTCATAAGGTAAATTATAAATTAGACATGTGTTCCCTCACTTTCTCTAATTTAAAATCGATGTATAAACCAATAATCATTTATTATCTTATTATCCTTTAAAGAAGAATTTTTATCTTAAGGTAGTTAGTCTGTGACAATACAATCCAAAATTTTACCTACTCTAAATCAACGTGAAAACATCTGACTGCTATTTACGGTTACAGGCTAAAAACTTTTGGATAGTTCTGTCCCTCACACACAAAACAAAAGACTATTCTTTCATTTTTCTTTTTCAGTCGCTTCTTTACGTCAAATAATCGCGAAAATCGAGGTCTATTTATTATTGTATTTCTAAATCTAAACGGTCAATAATTTCGGTTTTTTTTACTAGTATTCCTAAAGTATACTACTATATATCCATTTTTCATCTTTCTTAATCCTCACCTTACCTCACCAGGGTCTGAGAGACCCTGCACGTTTTTAAAACTCGCGCCCTTTTTGAACGCGTAGTGGGGGGACTCCGAACCAGGGGGGGGGGGGAATTTTAAGGTTCTAGTACTAGCTTGGCTCTGGCCACTTGCGAGAGTCAGTCCGGTCGAAGCAGCTGCGGCAGAAAGTGAGAAGTGGGACGATAGGGTCTGTCAGACCCTGGTGAGGTAACAGCTTGACAAAAACGATATTTGTGAAAATACAAAGTATAAGTAAATCTTAAAAACAGTGTATTTATGCAATATAATGATAGAAAAAATATTCTGTGTTGTATAAAAAGTAAAATATTGGATTTTATTGGTTTATAGAATCAAATAATACCTAGTTTTTTATGTGTCTATTTTTGATAAGTAAAGTATTTTTTCATGCATCTTTATTACATTTATTCAACATTTTTACCGATTTTATACAAAAAATATGAATTTTTACTTCTCCATAGCCGCCATTTTGTATTAGCCATATGCAACTTTTTGAAAAATATTTTGTTATTCTTCTACTTCATGCCTAAGGTTACAAGTTTTACTATAAAAAAAAAGTTTTTTAGAGACAATAATATTTGATCGATTTTCTTCAAACTCATGAAATTTTACTTTGCAAAACAAATATACTTTTTGAAACCAATCGTTATGATACTAATTTCTTCTTAAAGTACAACTGTTGACCTTCCGAATTATGTATTATAAACCCTTGTATCTTTTTTTAGTCAGTACTACGTCAATTTGAAAAAAAGCAAATTTTTTCACTTTTTCAGAAAAACAAGTTTTCTTTTTTTTTAATAACATTTACATTTTTAATTTGGAATAATCTAACTTATACAGTCTTGTAGATCTTTAAAAGATGTATCAATTAAAAAAAAAAGACGTCAAATTGATGCATTTGTCTTAAAGATACAAGCTGGAGAAGACGACAGAGTCTGACAGACCCTGGTGAGATAACAATAGGTAGTGAAAACGGAAAGGTAACTGAGGGTTAAGATTCGTTCTAATTATTAAAATTCAAAATAATATACGAGATTTTCGTATACTTTTTGCATACAATATATGTAAAAAATGCAATTTTTGATAGCGATTATCTCGCGGAACAGTCAATTATTATTTTTAATTTGTACAGACGTGTAGATACCACATTTATTAACATATAGTAAAATTTTCGAATTTTTCTTATAAATTGCGATTTGCGGACTAACTACCTTAAGTCACTAAAATTTTGTTGTAGAAAAAAAATATGTTTAACATTAATCGAATGTAAAATAACTAATTGCGAGACGTTATAACATTTCGTAGCTCTCTGAAGATTAAGGTATAATATAGTTTGTATAAAATTGTATGTGAAAATATAAAATAATAGTTCGTCCGTGACAATACTGTCAAAAAGTTGATAAGAGACAAATAATATATAGTAAATAACATATAGTATTTGGATTGTCCACATTATGCATGTATGTGATCTCATATGTACAGATCACGGTCGTATAGACAGGTCTAGGCACTCTTATCCGAAAGCATAGACGGAAATGTGACTCGAGTGAAGCCAAGAAAACCAATATGGCGTCCAGCATAAGGAAACGTTTTGCACATATGTGTGCAATATGTGTGCATGGTGCATGCGCGAAAGGCTTCCTCATGTCGACGCCATGTTGATTTCTTTGCTTCATTCGGGTCACGTCCTCCCCCCCCCCCCCCCCCCCCCACACGAGTGCCCAGACCTGTTTATAATAGCCGTATTCATAGTCCTTCCTTAAGAAAGGATTCCTTGTTCCTCATTCTACATTTCATAAATTTTAAGGTTCCTTGATCGATCAAGGAAGATTTATGAAATGTAGAACAACCAATAAAAAATAAGGAATCCTTATTCCTCAAGGAAGGACTATGAATACGGCTATAAGACCGTGGTACAGATATAGGCCGGTATTCATAGTCGGTTCTTATATTTAAGACCATCTTAAGTACAATCTTAAGATGTCATTAACCAATCACAGAGCCGTATTAGCATCTTAAGATATTACTTAAGACGGTGTTGAAATAAGATCTGATTATGAATACCGGCCATAAAGACACTAAGCTACAGCTTTGTCGGCACCTTTGTCGCTGTCGCTGTCGCTATCGCTATCGCCTATTGTGCAAGGGGCTTAATGTGTGCTATTAGATCTTCAAAGGTTAGTTGTCACATACGTCCACCACTATCAGAAATTGTATACTTTCCCTGGTAACCATCTCCGATAGAAAACGATTAAAAACGGCTACATCTGTATCGTTTTTAATCATATCTTATCGGTTCTATCGTTGCATAGTTAGAAGACAGATAAAACATTAATCGAATCGAATCGGTTTCTATCGTTTTAGATCCGAATAAGGAAATAACTATACAAATTTTAGAGTTATGAATCGTTTTCTATATGTACAATTATTGCCCGTCTGAATCAATCGTATATACACGATATAGTATATATCGTTATTTATGGTAATAATTTTACCGTATGTATTAATACAGATATATAAGAATAAAATAATAGACATCTCATTGATATTTATATGACTTAACCGAACCAACACATCTATCGTTTCTTATCAGGATTTTCCGACGTACAACTTATCATCTTCTGTACAGCAGCTAATCGGTTCGTTTTCTGTTGTATATCAATGATATAAATTGAATCGTTTGAAAGCCTTCTACTTTGTATATGTTTTTATAAGGTTAAAACGATAGATATCTCGTCGATATTTATACGACTTAACCGAACCGATACATTTATCGTTTCTTATCAGGATTTTCTGACATACAACTTATCATCTTCTTTACGGCAGCAAATCGGTTCGTTTTCTATCGTATATCAATGATATAAATTGAATCTGCATCAACCAAATCGGCGATTAGTTCGCGACAATGCCGCTAGGCCGCGCATGATGGAAAGCGCTTCTTGTATTTAAAATACATCCAGTCATAATACATAAGCAGACCCCCTGCGAGGCGAAAAACAGAGAAATCCAGTATCGTAACTGAAGGGATCTTTTCCTATAAGGACCTCCTGGCGGTAGCCGCCCCGGACACCGAACACCGAGCCCAGCGGCCTCCGACTCCTGGCGCTAGTTGCCCCGTTCCCGGCGTTCTTCAAAACGATAAAAACCGATTGCAAGAAATAAATCGGTATGAATCTGATTCCTTAATTCACGATTCGTAACGATTGAAATGGACTGACTAAAACTAATTCAAACGATTCATTAACCATATTGATAGAAATTGATGTGCAGTTGATAAGACATTTACAATAGGATCCCAAGTATTTTGTAACGTGAATTTCTGATAGAGTATCGTAAATAAACGATTCACTAACCATATTAAAAACGATAAGAAATTTTTTATCGTTTTCTATCGTTGACGGTTATCAGGGTTACATATCAATTGCTTCGAAACTAAACGGTCAAAGGTCTTGTATTTTTGTAAGAGTAGTCCTACAAGTCTCTTTTATCGTCTTCTTGTTTTCTTATTAAAACCGTAAGAATAGTTTGATCTCTACAATTAGAAATGTGATATCGAAAGCCGTTTTCATCCTATAATCCACTTCTAAAAAAGGTATCTTATCGATACTCGAATCTATCGAAGTATTGGTATCGCTTTTCCACGATGCCGATTGGTTCTCTCATTGCGCTTACTTCATGAACGGCTGTCATGGCATATTTTGACAGTTGTGTAGTTAACAGTGAAATATTAAAGCTAAATAACGCGCGCGTAGCGCGCATCTGTGATGTCTAGTACATGTAAAACGTGCTAATTTTCCATTATTTCAATTTCGGTACGGTCAATATTTTTCTAATTGGACATGTGTGTAGAGCATGTTTACATTAATATGTTGTCCAAATTGTACAAGATTCCTAAGAAAATGAGTTACGGACGAACTATCTTGATAAGCGCATTTTAGAGTGTAATATTGAAAATCTAGATATTCGAAAAATCGTATTACATTCAAGGTTAAGTAGCTTTGCTGCTCAAGCGAAATATGTGCATCTTGTTTAGAAAGAAGAATAGCATTAACCCTAATCAGTCACACTTCCCGAGAATCCCGTACCGGTCACACTGGGTGAAATACACCCCCAGCGTGTTTGCACGTGTATAAAAAATTGTAGATGACCTTAAAAAAAAAAATATCCTGTTGTAATTTAAGTCTTCCTTAAAAAGACTGTATAGGTTTGATTTGCAAAAAATTAATTTAACATATGTAAAAAAATTGTTGAAAAAAAAGTCGGAAAAGTGACTTTTTCACAAAAACTAATGTAACTTTATCAATTTTTAAGATATTTTAATTTTTCAAACGGTTTTTTCATCCTCAGATGATGCACTTTTCACTGATTATTGCAGTTTATGCGGCCGTTTCAAAAAAGTATATTTATTTTGAGGTATAAAGGTGCGATTTTTTGCGGAAAAATGAAAAAGAGAGAGAACTAACGGGCCGAAAAATATACCACCGACGGGGATCGATACTTGAAGGTCCCAACTACCTGTAGATGGCGGCACAAGGCCCATTTCCATTGGTTTACTGGGTCGTTTTCGAAGTAAAAAAAACGCTGGGGTGTATTTTACCCAGTGTGACTGAAAAGGGTTAAAATCAGCGCATAGTTCAAATAATAGCCAATAATAGTTTAAATTTTATTTCGGAGAAACGATAAAATTTTAAATTATTTAAAAAAGAACATTGTCCAGTTTTTCGAAAATAAAACACAAGACTTTTACAAACAAGAAGTGTATAGTTCTTACAAGCACGTTTGGGAATGTATTAATTTAAATTTTTGAAAATATTTTGGATAAATCACACACACATGCATTATTAAAAATAATGAACCTTTTACTTTTAAAATCCGATATTTTGGCTGTGCAATTTATTTATATTTATTTATCGTATTCTGTTAAAAACACTATATTATATGGAGAAATTTTGATATTCTTTATTTAATTTTTTCTAAAATTTCGCAAACTTGCTTTTAGAAAAATAAAAAGTAGAAACAGGAAGGATAAAAAACAGAAAAGAATGAAACTCACCATTTTCCCCATCCGTTAATGCACCGGAATCTTCTTCACTCTTTTTGATTTTATCGACTGCGACACAAAATAATAGTTTTATCAATGTCAGCAAAAATAAGACAATAGGAATCCAAATTATCACTGACTAATTGTGCAAATAATATCTTTATTAAAATAATTTTCTTTCACAAAAATTTCTGATTATTGCAATCACATTTTCAACCATATAATCTTCCTCTTATAATATAGACAACAGTTTACAAACATAAAAATGAACGTATTAATTTTAATTTCCACAATAAAAATTCCTCTTTTAACCTTCCATTGTCCTTGTTCAGCAACCAAACAGTGCTCTCATATGAACGCCGCATCTGTACATGTATCATTGTATTAGCGCGGCGTTGTTTTTTCAGATCAACACAGTCTTAAGCCCATATCATTACGGATTAGGATTGAGATTGGATTGAAATTTAATCAATCATAATAAAGAAAACTAAGCTCAAATTTAGTGAACTTTGCTCTGATATGAGCATTTACCTCATATGAGGACAATGGAGGGTTAGAGACTGAAAATTTTAACGATAGATCTAATTTTCAATGATATAAAATTTTTCCAATGTTACATAATGTAATTATAAGTTATGATAAGGTATTAAAATAGCTTTTTTAGAATTTTAATCTCAAATTTTTCATAATTGTTACAGAAATTATATGTTTGAATTGTATTTAATTATTTCATTCGTAAACCGGTTATAACATTTTATTCATATCACCTTATTTGTAATCATGTTGATTTGTAATACCAATAACTTATAAATTTTACAACAATTTGTTGTTTTAATTAAAAACTGCACAGTTCAAATTAAAATTTCTTCTTAGTAATTATATGAAAAAAAAGTTAGAAAAAGATCATTGTTAAAGATGGTAAAGTCCTTTTAATGTCTAATTACTCGATAATAATAATTGGACATTAACAATAGTACAGGCAGTTAGTAGTGCATAAATATAATTACAGTTTCCAGAAATTAATTAAAAATTAATGATTTATCAACAATATTTAATGGCATCCAGAAAGTCTACTTTTTGATCAAAATGACTTCAAATCATAAATTGAATCTCTAATTCGAGAATCTATTATTAATTATTCTTAAGTAAGTCCTCAAAGAAATTTTTGTAATAAACATACAAAAATACAATATAAATAGCATCTTAAATCACATATTGTTATTCAGAACGTTCTAGAAAATTGTCAGTAACAAATGTAACATAGACCAAAATGATAGCAAACCACTAGCCGCTAACAAATCTTGACATCAATAATGGAGAGGAAGGGGAAAGTTTTGACAAAATTATTTATAACGAAATTGATTGGATGCACTCAGTGCGCACTAGTGCATATTAACTGTTGCACACGCATTGACAGGAATGATATCCCGCGGTCGCTAGGTATAATATACGTAGAGTTCCTCTAGTAAGAGTTAGGACACCGCGTGATGACTCCTGATCCGCCATTAACAGGGGAGAAGTTAGTGGGAGTGAGACAAAGCTATAAGTGGGAGTGAGACAAAGAATAACATTCCATGAAAAGTACGAGTGGGAAGGCTGTCTCTCTCGATCGTTCGCATAATTCCCTCTTAATGGCGGTCCTAACTCTTACTAGAGGAACTCTAGGTATACGTATGTCGACATATGCATACGCATGAAGTGCGTATTGTACAACATATGACTTGAAGCGCAGAGCCGAACGAGCAAGAAGAGGAAAAATATGGGACACTCCGATTTTGCATCTTTGGCTGCGATCCACTTGACGCTACAAATACTTCGGAGCATTCCTCTTCTCCTTTCTTACAATGAAGAAAGGAGAAGAAGAACGCTTCAAAGCATTTGTAGTGTCAAGTGGACCGCAGCCTTTAGTGAAAATCGGACGATTATGCGTATATCTACACACGTATGTAAGATTTTCGAATAGATATAAGTGTACGATTTTCAAATAGAGATAGGCATGAGTCGGTTAGATCGCGTTGACACAAAAATAAATAAGCGAGAAGCCCGGAAGGTTAGATGGAGTAAGGGAAAACCTTCGCGCGTTCTGAAGGAAGGCACGGATGGGCGACAAATAGAGTCCAGTCGCCGAGCGAGATGTACAGAAAGTAATTTGGAGAGAGAGAGAAGCATAGGTGCGTGCGAAATATAGAGAGATAGATCGGTCGAAGGCCTTGCGGTAAATTAACGAGGGAATGTTTCCGGACTATATGTGTATACTTGTAAAATAAAAAACTTTTATTATCATGAATTAAAAGATCTTACATGTATATGCCGCGAAACATTCATAGAATACGGAAAACAGACCGAGTATAAGCCTTAAAACATGTATAACTGGAAGGGTCATTGCCTATACCTCTCGTGGAACGAACCGTGTCCAACATCGTGCGAGAGAAACGTAGTGGATCCTAGAGATCCTTAACCAGAGATCAGACCAACCGTTAACGATCTCTGATTGGCTCCGTCATTTTTGGGATCAAACCGAAAATGTGAGAGAAAAAGATATATAAAGCTAACCAAGAAATCCTAGCCGACCTAGTCATAAGTGTTCGTCAAAACTAGAGCTCGGAATATCCGGGTATCCGGGGATCCATCCGCTCGCCTGTTACTCGTTGTATACAGATCTGAACAGGTTCCGCGGGTACCTAGAGATAATCCGAGTTAGGTTAGGTATCCATACGATGCGAGTACCCGTACGATACGGGTACCCGAATTATCCGGATACCCGCGGAACTGGTCCAGATCCATATACAACGGGTAACGGGCAAGCGGGCGGATACCCTGTTATTCGGTTCTTTTTCCAAGTTCTAATATTTATTCAACAGTCAAAATAAACCGCCATCAAAAGCGTCATATCCAGTTTGACTCCACAACGGCACATTGCCCGATCTCTAGTTAAGGATCTCTAGTGGATCCTAAAGGCCCCCGCACAATGAAAAATATAAGGAACAGATATTAGCGATTAGAAATAAGAAATCAGGAATAAAGCTGGTGTAGCATTAATACACGGCTTCCGATAGGTTAAAAATCTATTGTCTGTGTTATTCCCTGTTTCCGTCGCTTGTATTTTCCATCGTGCATCCAACTTTATTCTTGATTCTTTAGTCCGGTTCTACAATCAATCGTATGTCGGAGCGTAACCGATGATCTAATGAGAAAGAAGAGATCCTTTTCAAAAAAGAAATTATTTTATTGGACCATCGGCTGCGTTCCGACATCCGACTACGACATGCGATTAATTGTAGAAACAGCCAAAGCACATAACATGGCGTAGCGATATACGACAGTCGTAGTCCTCGACCTGACAAATCAGGATACGTCAAAGCTTGTGCGTTAGGCTGGAGTCCCATGGCATGTATTTTCCGCGTAACGCGTAACCGCGTAACCAATTAGAAGCGTTTCACATTTTCGGCTATGCATATTCGCGCTTCTGATTGGTTACGCGGTTACGCGTTACGCGGAAAATACATGCCATGGGACTCCAGCCTTACTTACGTCCACGACTACGACTGTCATATGTGCTTTGGTCCTAACGATGAATGACAATCGCAAGTCGCAAGCGGCGGTTTTGCAAAACGTGCGCGTCATGAAACCGCCGCTTGCGACTTGCGATTGTCATTCATCGTTAGGACCAAAGCACATATGACAGTCGTAGTCGTGGACGTAAGTAAGGGTTAAAGCACATAACATGGCATAGCGATATACGACGGTCGTAGTCCCCGACTTGACAGATCAGGATACGCCAAAGCTTGTGCGTTACTTACGTCCACGACTACGACTATCATATGTGCTTTGGTCCTAACGCACAAGCTTTGGCGTATCCTGATCTGTCAAGTCGGGGACTACGACCGTCGTATATCGCTACGCCATGTTATGTGCTTTAACCCTTAATTATTGAATTTCGCGACACGCTGAAAAAGCTGAGATGGTCTGAACTTTTTCCCCCCACTACATTTTCTTGACGCCGAATCTCGAAAAAGTCACCGTGACCCCAATTTGCCGCTGGTTTCTAGCGTCCATGAAATTGCACCTTCTCGCATGATGTTGGACACAGGCTCGATGCTCAATTACCCTTCCAGTTATATCCATGTTCTAAGATGTAAGCCTGCGGAGGTACTGATAAGCGCGGTAAGGAAAAGTTACGTCTAAATTCATGTAGAGATCCTATAATCAGAGACTGGCCATCAGGCGATTTCTTTAAAATCTTGCAAGAGAGAAGGATATAAGAGAGAAAGAGAAAGCGATATACATTCTTATTACTTTCTCTTTCTTTCTCTTGTTTTTGAAGAAAAATGGCGGACCAATCAAAAGTGGCCCCCTTATAACCAGTCTCTGATTAGAGGGTCTCTAAATTTATGCAGCTATTTCCGTAGGTACGGTTCGGATATGTTCGGCGTTTGGGCTAAAGCCGTAATCCATCGACAGCACAGTCGTATAAATAGGTCTGGGCACTCGCGTGGGGGGAACGTAACCCGAATGAAGCCAAGAAATCAATATGGCGTCGTCATGAGGAAGCCTTTTGCGCATTCACCATTCACACATATTGCACACACATGTGCAAAACGTTACCTCATGCTGACGCCATATTGGTTTTCTTGGCTTTAAGCTGGATGCACAATGAAAAACACAGGCAATAGGAACAGAATTTCCGACGCGTTGGATTTCTATTCTCTGTTGCCTGTATCTGACACAGTGATTTGATTTTAGCTGTGATTGGTTAGATACAGGCAATAGAGAATAGAAATCCAACGCGTTGGAAATTCTGTTCCTATTGCCGGTTTCTATTGCCTGTGTTTTTCATTGTAGATTGTACATCCAGCTTTAAGGCCAGCGCACGAACATTGCCGTAGCGTCTTGCGCTTTACGTGAGAATATTGCGTTACGCGACACGCAAGCCAATCTTACGGCAACGCACAAAGAAGAACGTAACGTAATTAGTCTTATGTTACGTACGTTACATTACGCTTTTGTTCGTGCGTTGCCGTAAGATTGGCTTGCGTGTCGCGTAACGCAAGATTCTCACGTAAGGCGTAAGACGCTACGGCAATATTCGTGCGCTGGCCCTTACTCGGGTCACGTTATCGTCTATGCTTTCAAATAGGAGTGCCCAAATCTGTCTATATGACCGTGATCGACAGTACACGGACACACACGGACGTGGTTAACGTTTTAGTATATGTTGCCATGTGGAGAGTGTTAGCATGTGGAGAGGATGCGCTGGCATGCGCTGGTAGTGCATCCCTTCCACTGCTGGCAACACACACCAAAGCGACCATGTCCGTGTGTGTGTCCGTGTACTGTCGAGCGTCCGAATGTTTCCGAGTCTAACCGAAGTTTGTCGAGTTTAGTCGTTATTTCCCCTCACGCCGATTTCTAGACCCCCCTTGTCGATAGTACCAGCCTGACAGTCAGGCCCTGACTAGTTTACGCTCGGGCTGCGTTCCGATATTCACTGCCAGTACTGAAAATCTATAGTTTACGTCACGTACACTATAATGAATATCAAAACGCAGCCTCGGTCTATAGGCCTGTTCGTTTTCGTTGCACTAGTTCAGAAGTGCAGCAAAAACGAACAGGCGTTGTCTTCCTTAGTCTAAAAGTACGTTTACACGGCGGCTTATAATTCGATTTAATAACTACCATATACTATCCAATACAAAATTTTTCTTCTTTTGATCATAATGATCACTTACATTTAAGCTTTTTCAATATTTAAACTACAACTTTTAGTATACAATATATATCAAAGATTATTTCAAGTGTTTAGGGTATCAAAAAAGGTTCATATTTAATGATCGTTATAATCAAAAGAAGAAAAATTTTGGATTGGATAGTATACGAGGTGCATTCGGCATTGTAAATCGAAGACGTCAGATTGCTCTCTTATCTCGAAAATCGTTCGGCAATTCACATCTATCTGCTCCGTGTCATCTCATCTACGTTCGTTATTAATATTTTTACAGCAAATCGAGCTCCTCAATTCACTTGCAGATGGATGGCCGAGCTTGCAGATGTTATGTTCATTTATCTAGAAATAATTTTTTACTGTCGCACTCCTTGTAGAAGAACAGAATGAAAATTTTTTTCTGTTATAGTAAGAATTCGGATGATGTTTTGGCTTTAATATACGTACAAATATGCGATAGCTCCAATAATTCCTTAAAAAAAATTTAATTTAAAATTTTGAAATAATAAAAATAAGAGAAGTTCCTAATACAGAAGTTCCTTCAAAATTGTGATAATTATAATTTATTTTATATCTGATGTCACAGCAGTTTAAAAATTCTATCGGAAAGATTTAATATTCGATAAATACCAAATAGTAACCATTAATTGTTTTTTAAGTGGGACTGGTTTGCATCCGACATGCATTTTATTATCTTTAACGCTATAAAGTTTTATTAGCGAGCAATGCTTCAAATGTATCCGGTAACGTGTTACCTATACGGCTGAAATGCATAATAAATATTTAGCAGAGAAACGAGGGACAATTTCTTCTGCGTATTGATTAACTCTTAGAGTTTTAAATTTTCATCTTTATCGTCATCATCAGAGTCTTGAAAAAAATATATCCTAGGTAAAATAAAAAATAAAACCAATTTCTTTATTATTTATTTTGTCCTGTAATTCAAGTAGTTTTATTTATAATATTTCATTCTGAGTTGTCGTTGCCATAACTCACTTTAGCCTCAACATAAAATTGTGAATTTTATTAAGGTTAAATATTAGAGTTAAGTGCATAGAAATAGGGGAGACCGGGGCTATTCGTGACACTGCTGAAATTTTGTCGCAGGCCCAACTTTAAAATGCTTGCTGCTAGAAACCTGTAATCACAGATGTCTCTTAGTGTCCTCTAGGTACCAACGGAATGGCATTTGCGTGTCAACCATTTTTCTCTCTCAGTGACAGAAAGTTTGATTTCAAGTACTCAAAGTAAAATTTTTCAAATCCCGAAAATTTGTTTTCTCGCCGAATAAAATAATAAAAGATCCGAAACGGTAAGTTGTATTCAGTCACTCGACTTCACTAAACATAATGCATGAGTAGATTCTATGGTATTCTTTCTTATCTGTAAGTCACGGATCATGAATGAGGAAAAACCACGCCGGAACATTTCGTGACACGAGCAATCGGGGCAACCAAAAAAACCGCAAATAAGCGTTCAAAGGAAGAACCAATTCGCAGGGGCTGTGGACATCTTCGAGAAGTGGTTTCCCGTAATCGAATGTGAGCGATGAGGGCGATTAATGGAATAGGCGTTACTTTTTTCCTCATAATTTTTTATACATATAACATGTAAATTCTGACAAATAAAGGCTTTTTCAAAGTATAAAGTAGATAAAAATTGCAAAAACGAAAGAAATCCATATAGTTAGTTTAATCAGAGAAAGTGTTACGCATTACCCCGTGGCCTGTCACGAATTACCCCGGCCCCGGGGCAATTCGTGACACATGACACAGCGATACATTTCTTGATATATTTCGAGACTCGTGAGAGAAAAATCTATATATTTTTTTTCTTTTAAACTAGCGAGATGGACGATTACATCACACTAATAAAAAATTTTTAAACATTTATACGAAGCGAGAAAAAAATTCGAAACAAAAATGTGTCACGAATAGCCGCGGTCTCCCCTACTAAAATAGAATAAAAAGAACTGCATAGGAGTACCTATATACTTAAATTTTTGTGCGCAAACAAACATACATTTGCAAGCTCGACCTTCTAATCCAGAGTGGATCGAGGAGCTCAATTTGCTCTAAAAATATTAATAACAAACGCAGATGAGATAACACAGAGTAGGAAGATGTTAATTGCTGAACGATCTTTGGATGTTTATTACTGGCTATAACAAATTGGCTGCATTTATAAAATACAACGGTGAAGTGCAATGGAGTGAGCATTCACTAGCCTGGGGCTAATTCTTAGTGATTTTTTTTTTAATCTGACTTCCAGATATTTTTTTTATTTTTCAAGATAATTTTTATCTTTACCAAAAAGCAATCTTTATAAAATATTGAAAATTAATTATTAACATTTATTATATAACAAAAAGGACAAATTTGTGCAAATTTATGTTGAGATTGAAGTGAGTTATGGCAATGACAGTTCAGAATCATTCGAGATTTACTTTCATGCTCGGTTTGCTCGGAGGTCACGCGATTATGCTCGTCCATCTGCTAGCTCGCATCCCAGATTTATAACGCTGAACGCAGCTACGGTAATTATTAAGGATATAATTATCCCTATCTTCAAAATGATGCGAAGTCGATAAAAAGGACCCTGCACAACTCTTATGGAAATTGGATTTCGGTGAAATTGGTTGAAACTTTCAAACTGACAATCACAGTCAATTATTTTCCTCAAATTCAACTGTGATTGAACAATTTCTTAAGGGGATCCTGCAGTGACAGGCGAACTCGAACGCGAATACAACGCCACCCAAGCAAAACTGAAAATGTCGATAATATCGACGTTTCTAATCCCGGTTCTAAACCGCGTTTTTCATGTTATCGATTTATCTCAGGGCAGTCATCACGTAACTTTTCGCCTAGTAATATATTTTGCGCTCTCTGAACATCCAAGGTCTGCGCCTTTTTAGACGATCCAGTCCGCGCGGCCCTGGCTGCAATTGCAGTGCCATCTCTGACAAGATTCAGCAACTACTGTTGCACGCAACACTGCTCTTCTTGTCATTCTGCATCCGTATTTGCATTACTAAAATAAACTTTCGAGGATCTTTTTTTGTACGCATTGAAACTTACTTCTACTTGCACGATATTATTCCTACATGTTTTCCCAAGGTAAGATGATAAAGATTATGTATATATAAACTGCAGAATTTTTGTTTTAAGCAAATATTGTCGTCAGGTGACAGCTGTATGTGCCCAAATAAGTAATATTTTTAATTTTTTGGTGTTTTTGATATAAAATCGCGTTTGTGTACATAGATTTTTGTGCGTACTTTAATTCTGTAAAAGATTTTTGCAATTCTAGGGTGTAGTTCCGAATGACCCCTGCTCCCAATCGACCTAAAATTTTACAGATAAGTTGTTTTTGAAGTGAAAAATGAAGTGCGCGTGGTCCCAACTTTGGGAAATAATTTTTTTTTTTATGATGGCATTTATCGACTAAAATCGATTCTATATGATATATATGTTACTGTAAAAGTAATGAATTTGATAATTATACATAATTACCGGTTATTATGCATAATTTTCAACATACGGTGATAAATATGATAAATTATAGCAAATTTATCAATTTTACCGGTAATAACCAAGACTTTTTGGTAAAAGTAATAAATCTTTCATTAATTTTGTTGTGGGTAGAAAAGTGTAAATCTATTGTATTCACGCATATATTTTTTCATCCACACAACAATTAGGTTGGGTTAGGTTAGTTTTTTTTGGAGGTAGAGCCCCCCCAGGGGGGCGGAACCTACTGCCTCCACGCATACACTTTTCGCGCGAAACGAGATGCCACATGGGTTTACAACTTTCCACGCATGAAAAGTTCACGCATGTACTTTGTAAGGCACACCATGTGTCTAGTTTAATGGTAGTGGAGCCCCCGCAGGGGAGCGGAACCTACTGCCTCCACGCATACACTTTCCACGCGAGACGAGTTGCCACATGGGTTTACAACTTTACACGCGTGCTATATATATTATATATACTATATACAAGGTGTCCCAGGACCTCACCGACAAACTTTGAGGAATGATAGGTCACACATAGGGGATCATTTTTTGTTGAGGAACATATAGTCGCTGACGCGTTCTTAAGGAGCTATACATCCGAATAGTCAGATCTCCGGTAAAATGTTTTGCACAAATAAAATTTAATTTAATTAACTCTCAGAAGAGTGAGATAGAAAGAGAGGGAGTGCACCCGGGTGGGGAATCGGAACGCAGTCCTGCAGTACAGTACGTAGGTAACACCCCCCCCCCCCCTATCCTTAGAATACCTTGGCCCTGACGCACCAAAAGTCCCCCTCCCCGCGTGACGTCAGCCCTCTCGCCCCTTGAATACCCCCCCCCGCCCCGCCCCGCTCCCCCCTCGAAGCTCCCGGCTTAGAACCGACATAATATTACTACTAGGCTTTCTGTACCTACAACCTAACCTAACCTAACTTACGTCGTAGGTTTGTTGTTGTATCGTGTACGTCACCCCAGTTGACAACAGAGCGGAACTGATTGACCGAATAAATGCTGCGTTTCAACAAATCCGAAACAATCCTGCCATACTTGACAGAGTTGGACAATCAATGCTGCGAAGGTGTCAACAATGTAATGAGGTACAGGGCAGGCAATTTGAACAGCTATTATTGTAAATTGTCAGAACCTGCAAGAAAAAATAAATTTTATTTGTTCAAAACATTTTACCGGAGATCTGACTTTTCGGATGCATAGCTCCTTAAGGTCGCGTCAGCGATCATATGTTCTTTAATAAAAAATGATCCTCTCTGTGTGACCTATTATTCCTCAAAGTTTGTCGGTGAGGTCCTGGGACACCCTGTATATTATATTTTTTATATGTCGTATATATCATATAGAATCAATTTTATTAGTCGATAAGTGCATAAAATTTTTTTTTAATTTCCCGAAGTTGGGACCACGCGTACTTTATTTCTCATCGAAAACAACTTATGTGTAAAATTTGAGATCGATCGGGAGCAGGGGTCATTCGGAACTATATCCCAATTCTATAAAGCCAATTAAGGGGATCCTAAAGCCGTCTGTAATACCGACACTTGGTTTTAACCTCAACTTGCGAAAACATTCGCTTTATATAAAAATTCTACAATGTATTGTTGCAAAAAGACTGTGGCGTGGACAGCGGATTACATCAAAAAATACGATACCGATGTCAGAATTAGGTTTAGACTCTAAACAAAGAAGTTATCTGTGTCAAAGCATTATTGCAAACGTACACTAAAAGTGCGAACAGAGCACTTTTAGTGTACGTTTGCAATAATGCTTTGACACAGATAACTTCTTTGTTTAGAGTCTAAACCTAATTCTGACATCGGTATCGTATTTTTGGATGTAATCCGCTGTCCACGCCACAGTCTTTTTGCAACAATACATTGTAGAATTTTTATATAAAGCGAATGTTTTCGCAAGTTGAGGTTAAAACAAAGTGTCGGTATTACAGACGGCTTTAGGATCCCCTTAAAAGATCCATTTAAAAACGATAATGTCGGTAAATCATACGGTTGCAGGATCCCCTTAAGGGGATGCTGGAGCGACGGCCGAACTTCCTCGATGTCGATAATGTCGAACATTTTTAATTCCGTTCTAATTCGTTTTCTATCATTTTCTATATTACCGATCTATATCTGCCCTTGTCTAACGAGAGGCATCTGTCCTTGTTCGATTGCTGCGCCATCTCTCGCTACACACAATACTACTCCGCACGCATACATACATATGAGATTTTCAAAGATACTTTTCTCTTATTATTATACTAAAGCTTCTAAGCTTATTTCTGAAAGCACAACATTATTCTTTTTTGCAATTCCGAGGGCGCTGGAGGCTTATTTTATACGTACAAAGTCTAAATTTTTATGTGCAGCAAATGTTGTCACGTCATACATATAATTTTTTTTTTTCGTTTTTGATGTAAAATCAACGCTAGCGCCCTCCGTTTCTATGCGTACTTTAATCCTGTAAAATTTTTTTCAATTCCGTAAAGCCAATTCAAAGTGAAGTCTCTCCAAAAAAATGTCGGTAATTGCTACTACTCCAGCATCCCCTTAAGGCTTAGGGCTTAAAACACATACTGTAGACGGGCACTAAACGTTTATGCGGGGACATCATTCCTGTCGGTGCGTGTACACTGATTTAACCTTTAATCTTTAAAGTAAAATGCAAATATCTCGACTGACAAAATGCCCAATACATATTTTACCAAACAGCACAATAGAGAATATTGAGGATTTCGTGATTTAACCCGTTTATATTAAACATACACTTTACGTTGATTTGATTTAATACTTATGACGGCTTTACTGTGCATCAGTATGCGCTGAGAGCATCCAATCAAATTCGCTATTAGTTTGATATTTTTCTTACAATTAGTATCACGCTTAGCTTTTATTCCAGGATCAACGACAAGGACGTGGTGAAGAAACTTCTAATCCTATTCTTACTTTTTTTTAACTTAATATGGTAGGGATAGAAGACATATACAGGATCGGAGGAGGGAATGTGCAGAATGAAGGAATAGGCCCATGAAAGCGGGAGTCCACGAGCGCCCGAATCGACAGGCCTACTTTAAAGTTTAATGCATTTTTTGCTAGATTTTTTTAACAGATCCAGCAAAACTAATTTTTTTTTATTTAGAAGCGGACATTTTACTTCAAAACTCCCCCCTTAGGATCGGCCAGTAATTAATAACAAATTAATAATTTAAAATAAATTTCTGGAAACAATGTAATTATGCACCGCTATTTTTGTGAATCATTCATAATCGTAAATAATTTTCAATCTTAAAGAGAACATAATTATCTCTTCTTAATTATAAATTTATATTCAAGAATCGTTATTTAATTATTAACATTTTAGGAATTTATATAAGAAAGAAAAGCTCAAAAGATTAAAAATTAGTCGGAATATATAGAGCATAGACCCATAATAAGGTGTGATTAATTCTATATTAGAGTTAAAATAATCTACAGACGTTTCGGTCCATTATAGGGCCATTTTCAATGTCGAAATACAAAAATAGTCAGTTGGTTAGAAAATTAACGCATAGTTACAATGATAAAATTAACGCATTAGTTGAATCGCTGTATTGTGAGTGGACGGTACTGTAAAATTATAATAAGATTGACACTGGAGATGGTCCTATAATAGACCGATACGTCTGTAGATTATCTTAACTCAAATATAGAATTAAGGGGATCCTATAGTGGCGTAGTTACCGACATTTTTTCATTTTAAATTATCTTTGAATTGGCTTTACAGAATTGCAAAAATCTTATACAGAATTAAAATACGCACAAAAATCTAGGGCGCTGTATACGATTTCATATCGGGAACAAAAAAAATTAAAAATTTTACTAATTTGGGCACATACAGTAGCTGTCATTTGACGACAATAACAAAAATACTGCAGTTTATATATATAAAATGACACCTCAGGGCCATTCCGCGTGAACCGGATCAGTCACCTCTCAGAAATGAATCAAATTTTGCATATCGGTAGTTTCTGACGAGATAAAATATGGTGTCAAATATTTTTTTTTTAATTGCAAATTTTTTCGACTTATGAATAATGGAAAATTTACCGCCGTTTTATTTAATAATTGCATAACTTTTTTCCTTTAAGTGCAATACGAAAATTTTTTGAATAAAAGTTGTCACAAAAGGACTATATTTTATGATAAAATTATTTACAACATAAAAAAAAGTTATTTCGTACTATTTATTAAACAAATTATTTTTCAATAATTTTTTTAACTGTCAGGGAGACGATCGAAAAATAAAAAAAAAATTTTGTTAGAAACTTTCAAGCTTCCAATATATCACAAAAAATTTTCATCGATGTGTTTTGTTTCGTTATCGAGAAAATAATTGTTTAATTTTTGTACGCGTGAAGAATCGGTACTCGGTGCGGCAGCCACGTCTGTACGGTGACCGCTCTCGCTCGCTGGCCGCGCGGCGCGCTAGGCGAACTTAATATCCAAGTTAATTTTCTCAAAAACGAAATACGATGATGATTCACGACCACGGTTTGCTGGACTTTTCTCGTTTGCTTCACTCATACTGAAGTGGATTGAAGATACGGCGAATTTGACCGGGACGCGAATCGCGAACGATTTTAAACGAGCGGCTCCAAGTAATTAATTAAGAGGAATACCTTCTTAGGGCGAGTGTCCCGAGCGGTCCAGTCACGTGGAATTTCTTTCTCGTTCCGCCGGCTTGGTTGTGCATCATCTATCTGCACGCGTGCGTACCTTTTTGTTAATAACAAGTTTCTCCTGTACATACAAATCTTCATTTTTCCTACTTCTTTCCTTCTCTCTCTGTCTCTCTCTCTGTCTCCCTCTCTCTTTCTCTATCTCCTCCCTCTCTGTCTGATTCTTTGTTCCTTATAAGTTTGAATCTTCAATATTTCTAAAATAGTTGTTGTGCACATAGAATAGCGGTTATCAAATTTCCTTTCGTTTTGTTTCGATTATATTCCTACAAAATGCCAAAAAATCGGTGCTGCAATCCTTTGCAACTTAGTGGCCATAATTGGGTTACAAATTTATTTGTACAAATTTGCAGGAATATAATCGAAACAAAACAAAAGGAAGTTTGATAACCGCTATTCTATGTGCACAACAACTATTTTAGAATTATTGAAGATTCAAACTTATAAGGAACAAAGACTCAGACAGAGAGGGAGGAGATAGAGAAAGAGAGAGGGAGACAGAGAGAGAGAGACAGAGAGAGAGAAGGAAAGAAGTAGGAAAAATAAAGATTTGTATGTACAGGAGAAACTTGTTATTAACAAAAAGGTACGCACGCGTGCAGATAGGTGATGCACAACCAAGCCGGCGGAACGAGAAAGAAATTCGACGTGACCAGACCGCTCGGGACACTCGCCCTAAGAAGATATTCCTCTTAATTAATTACTTGGAGCCGCTCGTTTAAAATCGTTCGCGATTCGCGTCCCGGTCAAATTCGCCGTATCTTCAATCCACTTCAGTATGAGTGAAGCAAACGAGAAAAGTCCAGCAAACCGTGGTCGCGAATCATCATCGTATTTCGTTTTTGAGAAAATTAACTTGGATATTAAGTTCGCCTAGCGCGCCGCGCGGCCAGCGAGCGAGAGCGGTCACCGTACAGACGTGGCTACCGCACCGAGTACCGATTCTTCACGCGTACAAAAATTAAACAATTATTTTCTCGATAACGAAACAAAACACATCGATGAAAATTTTTTGTGGTATATTGGAAGCTTGAAAGTTTCTAACAAAATTTTTTTTTTATTTTTCGATCGTCTCCCTGACAGTTAAAAAAATTATTGAAAAATAATTTGTTTAATAAATAGTACGAAATAACTTTTTTTTATGTTGTAAATAATTTTATCATAAAATATAGTCCTTTTGTGACAACTTTTATTCAAAAAATTTTCGTATTGCACTTAAAGGAAAAAAGTTATGCAATTATTAAATAAAAAGGCGGTAAATTTTCCATTATTCATAAGTCGAAAAAATTTGCAATTAAAAAAAAATATTTGACACCATATTTTATCTCGTCAGAAACTACCGATATGCAAAATTTGATTCATTTCTGAGAGGTGACTGATCCGGTTCACGCGGAATGGCCCCTCAGCGCTCTAGGGCAAACGTGTAGGAATAATATTGTGTAAATAGAACTAAGATTCAACACCTAGAAAAAAAGATTTTCTTTAATGAATGCAATATAACCTATAACCTTGTCTATCCTTGTCTATTATCATTGTCTATACAAGGACAGATATAGAATTCGGTCGGTAACTACTGCCACTATAGGATCCCCTTAATAACGTAGATTATATCTTAACTCGAATATAGAATTAATAATGTTGACACCTTGTTACGGCTCTATGCTCTATATATTCCAACTGATTAGGAGTTTGTTTAAAAAATTAATTATTTCATAAATTCATTATTTCAGAATTCATGATGTATAAATAATTCTTTTACAAAAATTTATAATTCCCAAAACTACCGTGATACCCGTTAATGACAGGTTCTCGAAATCATTTTGAGGTGAAAACTCTTAAATATCAAAAAAATCGAAGCTATAGTTTTTGAATGAGAAATGTTTAAAGTTGACAAAATTCTCTTTTGAACCATTAAACAAATGATTTATAATGTTAACTTTTATAATGCTAAAAGCTAAATAATTGAAAGCTTAGTTGTTTGTATCTGTCTTGTAATTAGTATTTAACTGAGAGATAATGCAACTTGCATAAAATGTCAAAAGCTGAACTTACGATGCGATATATGATTCTGAGAATGATGATGATGAGAGGATGGAGGTTTCCTCTCTGGTCGAATACGTTCCATCAATTTACTGATCCTATCATTGCCTCTTTCTTTTCGCATTAAAGGACCAGGACAACTCTCCTCTACTACACGAACACATTGTCGATGTACGCTGAGGGAACAATCTGTCAATCAATTAGCAAATAATATATCATTAGTTGCATTCAGCAGAAAGAGCAGCTTATGAGTGTTTATATAAAGAGTGTTTCATGTGTTATAAAATTATATTATGTATAAAGCAATAAATATATCACGTATAAATATTATGTAATGTAAAAATGAAAATTATATTATGTATAAAATGATAAGTCAAATAAACCAAGTTTTATGATACAAAAAAACAAGTTATAATAAAAAGAACAAAAAAGAAACTAAAGCAATTCTTTATCTTAAAGTTTAACATCATATTGTAAATTTACTAATTTGTATATACAACACATAACATTATCATATAACATATAGCAATGTTTTAAAATTATAATAATTTGTAAAATATATATTAGTTAATATTAATATTAATAATATTATTATTATTTATATTATTAACTACATCTTTTTATCAATTATAACTTTTTCAGTTAAACTGTTGCCACTTATAGGAATTGATTTAAAAAAAATTGTTTTTCTATTTTTATTCAAGGAAAGTCTTGAAAACTTTTTATTACACATTTTACATACCACTGCATAAATATCCTTGAGGGCCAATTCCGCCGATAATAAGTTGACAATGATTGCAGTAAGTTATCGTGAAATATTGATGCGCTACAAAATGATGTCCTCTGATCGTAATCTTACGCGATTTTCCAGTAAGCAGCCGTGCTTTGATGTTGGATTTGTCTTTTGCAACAAAGGTAGGCACTCGATCGATCCATACTGGTCGCAATTGGAAAATCTTTATTAATATAGTAGCTAAACCAGCTGCTGTCGTAAAGAGCCGCAAATCTACATGTTCCTTCTCTATGTCTTCCCTGAAAATTTCCCAAAATTTTTCTGTTTCATCGTCAATATATACATTTTTTTATTATCAACTATAGTTATCTCCAATGCCAAGCATTTACAAACCACAATTCTAGGAGGAAACGAAAAGCACTGGTTAGTTAAATTAAAATAAAAAAATAATAGAAGAAAATTGTGCATTTACCAAACAGATATCCCACTATTACACTTTAGTTTTATTCAATTTATTGTCAGACAACACATCAATATTACTGTTGTTACAGGTTCCGTTTAAACTACTTTTTATCCTTAATGATACCTTATAAAAGAATTGTTAAAATTCTATGTAAATAAAGTCTTACAGATAAGGTTCCATTTTCGGCAGAAGATACGTTTCAATAATTTTCGTTTCGCGCGCTTTATCGGATATACTCTCATCGAGCGAAATATCGGTTGGACCGAAGATTGTGGCCAGTCCTGCGGTTCTCTTCTGCTGGAAATGCGTCAGCTGTTCGTTTAACTCTTCCTTCGCTCTAGTACGTGCCTTCCAGAATATCTGCATAGAGAAATAATAAAAATTAGTCACAATATCCGTTGCATTTATCAAATCTGGAAAAAATACGTTAACACTTATAGCGTAAAAATTATTGCTCGAAATAAAAAGCTCATAGAAATGTTCATTACTCGATATTTCATAAATTTTTTCATTATTGTGCTCTAAAATAAGAATTTTTGAGATACTCTGTATGTTAATTTCTGCCAATAATTTATTTTATTTTATGCTTAAACGTACCTTTCTGAGAATTTCTTCTTTATCAGATTCTTTCAAGAGAACATCATCAATCTCATTCGCGACATTCTCATCCACATTATGCAGACGTAACGGCTAAATAAAAAAAAGTATATCAATTATTATATTATTTGCATAAAAAAGCTATTAAAAATAACGCTGGAATTTTAGAGTATTGATAATATTAATAATATGAATAAGTAGTAATAAGTATTAATAATATTATAATTATATATTCAAATATTAATTAAATGCAAATAAGATACAATATAATTAGGCATTGTAAAAAGAATGTATGATGAATATAATAATCGTGCAAATACAAGAAATTATAAATAATTTATAAAGAATCTTTTATATCGTACATTTAATTACTTACCGCACCAGGTACTAGAAAACTAGAGTGAATTTCGTATGCCCATTTCTTCATCTCTTTGGCATTTCCCTCCTTGTACAAATCAGTTATTAAATAAAATAACTGCAAGAATATATATCACATTAATATAAACATATGTAATTTATTAATTTTATATGATTTTTTCGTCGTAAAAAACAGTTGTATTTTGGAACATACTAATTTAAATAGATATAATAATAGTTATACGTACCAAACTAGAAGGATCACTATTAGATAATACGTAATTAATAAATACAGCAAGGTGTGCATGATGTCCCCACAGCCTGGATAAAGATTGGAACGGTCCATGATCTTCCAATTGACCCTAAAGCATTAATCAATAAAACAAATCACTATTCAAAGATGTTTGAGAGTATTTCGTACGTAAACTCGTGGGTAACTTACGATTTCTTGATCGCTAACGTCGTCTTCTTCCATTGACATAATTGGTTGTTGGAACACTGGTAATCCAGGAATGATATCAGTCGCAAGTGCCTGTTATTACAAAAAACTATTATTATGAGAGAAATAAGAAAGATTATATATATAATTGTAATTTTAAATTATTATGATAGATGATACATAAAATTGGTTGTATTAAATATCATATTCATGAAAAAGTTATGAAAGGAAATAGGACATTTGTGTGTTTAAATATAATATTTATTGCAACTATAATAATTATATAAAATTGCAAAAGCTAATTTATTTTGTCATATAGTGCAAGAAAAAATTCAAACAATTTCTTGTATCTGACTCTATAATCAGTATGGTTACAATAAGAGATCGGAGGAGCTTAATGAATTAATAAATTATATACAGTATATTGCTGCTAAATACAAGTTTAAGACAAATAAAATATTTACGTCGTTTAATGTGGACGAGAAAATATCTTGCCCTAAAACGGGAGCAGGATACGGTGGCGGCGGTGTCCCGGGTGGTGTGACATGAGGTAATTCATTCACATCGATATCATTATGCCTGACATGTCTTGGAGGTAACAAATCATTCATTGATTCGGAGGCGATTAAACGTCTACTGGCTTCTGACGGGGATATTGCCGTTGTTCCCAATTGTTCCGGGCTAGACTTCGTTCGCTGATGTTTACTGAGAACGTTCGAAGCGCTCAAATTGGTATCTTGGGAAAACTGAAATATAATTCATTACGGATTATTATAAATGTCATATATGAAAATGAAAAAGTTATGATATGTTTATATTATATGCCTCACATAGAAAAGTTTTCTGATTTATGTGTGACTTGACAATTATGTATGTACGTTTATTGACGACATAAAACAGGTGTAAAGGATATCAATGTGACATTATTAGACCATTAAGCTACTTACAGAGTTAGAAATACCCTGATTGATGGTTGAAGGCGTTAAGTGAATCAGCAGATGTCGGTCCAGCTCTGGTGTGACTGTGTTTTGCATGGCAGGTGGAGGTCGGGGAGGCAAAGGCGGTGGAGAGAGACTTTGCATGGATAGGGATTTGCGCGACGGCAGTGGAGGTGGCACATCTGTACCACTGCCGTTGTTTGAGGGTGGACAATAACCCGAGGAACACGAAGTGTTTGTTACCAATGAGCAAAGCTGTAAGACACAACAAAGAATTGCGGTTATCAAAAAGGCAAAGCTGTAAAACACAATTGTGTTAGCAAAAGTAAGCAAAAGCTTTGGTACACTCATAAGATAAATCAATTGATATACAGGATAGTTGATTATCTCCAATGGAGAGAGAAAATAAAAGAAAATTCTAAATGCAAAAATAAGTCTCTCAAATGTGGAATAAAAATTTTTCAATCAAACAAAGAGAAAACGCCATAATTAGTCAGGACTGGATCTTGATTACCTAAATAATATAATATTAATTTTTGAGTGACTTTTACGCACAACTCATTGCCCTGGCAAATCACGCGCCGTTACTTTCGAACATAACGCAGTCTTAACCAAAGCCAGAACGGTACAATCACATAATTAAATTGATATCAATTTAATTACATTATAATATAATATACACAAGGAAATTCAGAATAAACGAATATGCGAAAAATACAGGATAAATATATATAGGACATTCAACGTGAAATTTTCACATTTTCACCCTGACCTACTTCAATAATTTTGACAATTTTTTTCCGAGAAGTATTCTGAAAAAGAAAAGACACGTATTTTTTGGTTTGGGCTTACGATCAATATTTCCGACAGTGTGATTTGAGTAAAAATTGAATTTTTCGGTAACTCTACTTTTTAAGGTAGTTCTGTCGGTACACTATCAAAAAGTTTCGTCTCCAATAGATAGGGAAATTCAACACTTATTCAATGCTACTGGAGCGACACTTTTGACTGAATCTGTACAGTCCTTTGACTATGTATATAACCATGGACAGCCAGTTGGCTGTTTTACCATTAGTGTGCAAAAAAAAACTTAATAAGACGAAATTTAACAAAAGCCGTTATTTTCAGTGGGTAATAATATTATAAATTAGTTTTATACACATAAACTACACATGATCCGTTTGCTGTAATTTTTTTTTTTTTATATATCTTATAACTATATATTTTATATAGTTTATTTGAAATATTTATTTTAAATATATCGTTTTACATTCTGTATTTATTTTGTTCCTTTTTAATTAATTACTTCTAATTTTATAATGAGAATATGGTAAATCTAAAGAATAGTGGCCTCCTCACCGATTTCGTTGAACTTAGGCTTAATCGACGCGTTTTTGCGTGAAACGACCGAATCTGGCAGAAAAAAGTGTCGCTCTGCCCCGCGAAGCGAGATATTAACAGTTAAAGTTAACGACTATCAGGTTATGAGACCTGTCATACCGACGAGATGTAGCGACTACGAACATGCCCTGTGGCCATATGCGCATGCTCAGTGGCCGCACGCGCATGCAAGAGGTCACGTGACAACTGGTTGGTAAGTCAGAAGTGTAACATAATTCGAAATGATATTCTTTCGGCGTATAGATTAGTGACGCGCTTTAAAAGTATTTAAGTGTTTAAAGCGCGTCAACTAACCTATGTAGGTTAGTGACGCGCTTTAAAAGTATTTAACTGTTCAATGATTTTCGTTAAAGCAGGGCATACACACGTGTGTATGCCCTGCTTTATAGAAGTTGTGATTTTCGTTAAAGCAGTACCCACGCATGTACTTTGATATATTATATAGGATATATTGACGAGTAGGGATGCAATAATATTAACATAATTTATGATAGACAAATTAATAAATTATTTAATAGAACATAATGTGATAAGTAATAAAATACATTGTCCAAAGTACAATAATAAATTAAAGTAACCATGAACCATGTATCAAATCTAACACTTCCTTTAAATGTGCATTGTTTCTTCACATATTTTTTTTGTTTATTTTTCTCATATAATACTTTTCGAAATGAGAAATTATCTCTGTTTAATTTTAATTTATTATTGTACTTTGGACAATGTATTTTATTACTATTTGTCTATCATAAATTATGTTAATATTATTGCATCCCTACTCGTCAATATATCCTATATAATATATCAAAGTACATGCGTGGGTACTGCTTTAACGAAAATCACAACTTCTATAAAGCAGGGCATACACACGTGTGTGTGCCCTGCTTTAACGAAAATCATTGAACAGTTAAATACTTTTAAAGCGCGTCACTAACCTACATAGGTTAGTTGACGCGCTTTAAACACTTAGGCCGGTATTCATAGTTATTCAAGACCGTCTTAAGTTCAATCTTAAGATGTCATGAACCAATCACAGAGCCGTATTAGCGTCTTAAGACATTACTTAAGACGGTCTTGAAGACTGTGAATACCAGCCTTAAATACTTTTAACGCGCGTCACTAATCTATACGCCGAAAGAATGTCATTTCGAATTATGTTACACTTCTGACTTACCAACCAGTTGTCACGTGATCTGCTGCATGCGCATATGGCCGGAGGACATGTTCGTAGTCGCTACAGCTCGTCGGTATGACAGGTCTCATAACCTGATTCCTGTCAACTTTAACTGTTAATATCTCGCTTCGCGGGGCAGAGCGACACTTTTTTCGGTAAATCTGAAGAATAGTGGAGGAATCGGTGAGGAGGCCACTATTCTTCAGATTTACCGTCTGTTTCAACTTGTTAAATGTTTCCATCTCATTGTCCTGGAATTTGACACAGAATTTAGTCGCATAACGCTGCTCGATTTTCTTATGTTCATTTTCGTGACGCGTCATCCAAATATACAGTTATACAAATGATTGTAGTATCACATATATTAATGTTTTCAAATTAAAATTTTAACTGAAGGTAGAGTATGAATGTATGCTCTCGATCTACTGCAGTCTCATTTTTACAATGTTCCTAGTTGTTGAGAATAAAATTCAGTCTCATTACATACATTACTTTTTAAACAGATCACGGGAATATATATATATATATATATATATATATATATATATATATATATATATATGTCGTAGGCAAATGGTTATTTTAGGAAAATAGCTTTTGACTAGACAAATGCTATCTGCCTGGTCAAATGGCTTTGGCCCATTTATTTTTGCTATTTTCCTAGGCAAATACTATTTGATTAAACCGTTGTTAGGCAAATGGTATTCAGCAAAACATGCATTGATGTATTTCAAGTGTAATTATTTATATATATGGGACGTTTCACGTCAACCGGATCACTTTTGTCTGCCCAAAATTTGAAGCGACCTACAAAGACGTTCGATAGCTCAAAAAATTAGTCTTTACTAGTACTTTCGAAAGTCATGTGGCCCGTTTTGAAATTCAAAATGGCGGATCCAATATGGCGGCTGAATGGATGAATAATTATTGAATAGCCTACGTAATTCCACAGTATCTCCTTTTTCAAAATTACATTAGCGTTGAAATTGCTTAGAAAGGAGTTTTCAGTGTCTCTGATCACAATCCTAGAGTTGTGTCACTGAAATCCAAGATGGCTGATGCAATATGGCGGCTGAAAGCCTGAAAATTGGAGAAAAATCTACATAATTTAACGTAATCATGTTTTTAAATATTTATTCGGTTTTGAAATGGCTTAGTAAGGAGTTTTCAGTGTCTCTGATCACGATCCTGGAGTTGAATAACTGATATCTAAGATGGCGGATCCAATATGGCTACTCAAAGTGTGAAAATTAGTAAAAAGCTAATCTTAACTTGGGAGTTACATTACTGAAATTCAAGACGGCGTATCCAATATGGTTGCAGAAACCGTAAAAAGACTACTTAATTTAAAAGTTTTAAATTAAGTAGTAAATTAAGTTTTAAATTTAAATTGTTACTGTGGTTACTACTCTAACGTTTTTTTTTTTTTTTTTTCAGAGTAGTTAGTGAGCAATCCCATCGGTAACTCAGTGAGCTGTTAATATTATATTTTCTCCAGCAGTCTTTTAAGAAAGTTGGTGAAAATTTCCCAACTTTCTTAAAATCAAATGTTGCTTCTCCAACAGTTCTTTTCAGGATAGTTGGTGAGCGAATACTATAAGTTGCTCAGAGAGTTACTGTGGTGGCTTCCCTAACGGTCCTTTTCAGAGACACTGAAAACTCCTTTCTAAGCAATTTCAACGCCAATGTAATTTTGAAAAAGGAGATATTGTGGAATTACACAGGCTATTCAATAATTATTCATCCATTCAGCCGCCATATTGGATCCGCCATTTTGAATTTCAAAACGGGCCACATGACTTTCGAAAGTACTAGTAGACTAATTTTTTGAGCTATCGACCGTCTTTGTAAGTCGCTTCAAATTTTGGGCAGACAAGTGATCCGGTTGACGTGAAACGTCCCATATATACATACAGGGGGTGTTTCGTTTTAAATGATACAGTCGATTATCTCGTCAACCGATGATTTTATTGAAAAATGTTTTGACAAAAGTTGCATGGTTTGGAGGGAGACACATGATGAAAATGTGAACTTGACCCTGAGTGACCTTTTCAAAGTCAGGACAAGGTCACTTTGAATTTTTTAAATGAGACCCCCTATTTTTTATTCCTTATTCTTCTAGCCCTTGTCGAGACGTTTTCAAAACACTATAATTAAGCTCTCTTTCGTTAAGAATTTTTTGAGATATTTCAAATTTTGTCGAGATATTTTTAATATAAAATACGAAATATCTCGTAAAATATCCATTTTTCGATGACTTTTATACGTAGAATAATGAATGAAATCGAATAATAATATTATCTTCTACATTTGCAATTTTGTAAAATTGAATGCGTCTACAAGATGCAATCAAAAATTTTTAAATATTTTTGTTGTTTTTTTACAACAATTGGTTTCTTTCATTATTCTACATATAAAAGTATCAAGGTAAAGTCATCAAAAAGTGAATATTTTACGAAATATTTCATATTTTATATTAAAAATATCATTAAAAAATTTGAAATATCTAAGAAAATTCTTAACGAAAGAGAGCTTTATTATAGTGTTTTGAAAATGTCTTGACAAGGACTATAAGAATATGCAAAAAAAAAATGGGGAGTTTCACTTAAGAAAATATCGATCACACTGACCTAGTCTTGAAAAGGTCAGTCAAGATCAAGTCCATATTTTCATCATGTGTCCCCCTCCAGACCATGCAACTTTCGTCTGAAACATTTTTCAATAAAATCATCGGTTGACGAGATTATCGACTGTGTCATTTAAAACGAAAACACCCTGTATATGTATATGTATATGTATATGTATATATATATATATATATATATATATATATATATATATATATATATATGTTTATAAAACTATTTTAGTCTTTATTTGTATTAATTTTTTAAATACACATTCTGGCAATCTGCTAAAAATTGATAAAACAACGACGAATGACTTATTCTGTCTCTCTTTCCTCATCTTTTACCATCGGGATCTCACTTAATGTTTCGATTTTCTGCCACCTAGACAATGGGGGCGCGTTTCATGTGTTTCACACATCGAAGCATTGTGAGGATAGATAACTGGCAGTCCATGGTTATGGTAGTCAAAGGTACAGTCCGAACCTGCTCACATGGGGACGGCGCGTGCCCCTCTTAGCCGCTAGGGGCGCTAGCGAAATTGGAGACACCGAGCTGTCACCGAGTATATCGTTAACGAGAGAATCTGTGTACATAAACGTGAATATTTCTGAATTTTTTAACATGCCGGGAATGTGTGTGGCATATAGATGTAAAAATAAGGGAGGGCATCGGTTCCCGAGAATTGAAAAAGAAGATAGAAGAGTGGAGAAGAAAGCTGGAGAGCATAGAGAGGGAGAGAGGAGAGGAAGGAAGAGCAGGGAAAAGTAGAAGAGGAAGGAAAGTGGCAGATAGGGAAAAGAGATAAAGCAATGGAAGCGAAGATGAGAGAGCTAGAGAAATGCCGAGAATTAGAAGAAAGAGAAAGGAGGAGGAACAATGTAGTGAAAGGGGTGGATGTTGAGGAGGGTAAGTTAAAAGAAGCGGTAGAGAAGCTATGATTAGAGATAGGGGTGGAGGGAGGAATAGAAGAGGTAAAAGAAATAGGAAGGAAGACGGGGAAACAGAAGACGGTTTTGGTTACGTTGAAAGATAGAGTAGGAAAAAGAGAAGTAATGCAGAAGAATGTGTTGAAAGGAAGGGTGAAAAGGATAGAGTATGACATGACCCTGAAAGAAAGAAAAAATAGAGTCTGGAGAAGATACCTGAGAAGAAGAGAAGGAATAGAAGGAGAGCTTGAGTAAAGTACGGAAAGATTTGGATAGAGGAAAAGTGATGGAGTTGGGATGAGGAAAAGGAAGCTATGATAGATAGAAAGGGAAATGAAAGAGACAAGAGGGAAGAGGGGAGAAAGAGGAACAGGGGAGGAGGGAAATGGCGGGAAAAACGGAGATGGAAAAATGTGAAGGAAGGATAGTGAAGAGAGAGGAGAGACGATGGGAAGGGAGAGCGAAGAGAAAAGGGAGAAGATGGAGAGTGGAAAGGGAAAGAATGTGGTAAGACTGAGGGGAGGGGAGGAAGGGGTTAGGAAAAGTAGAGTGGGGAAAGTAAAAAGGAGTGGGAGAGGAAAAAGAGGAGAGGAAGGGGAAAGTGAAGGGAGGAGTGCAGGAGGGAGGAGAAGGAACAAGAAAGAAGTTTAAAGATAGGCTTCTGGAATGTAGTGGGAGTGAAGGGAAAACAGGAAGGGTTTGGGGAAAGGATTAAAGAGTGAGATGTCGTGGGATTGGTGGAGACGTGGCTAGAACAGGAGGAATAGGAGAAAATGAAAAATTGGATGCTAAAGGAGTTCAACTGGAGGATACAGAGAGTAAGGAAAGCAAGAGTTGGAAGAAGAGAAAGAGCAATAGGTGGGATAATGATGGGAGTCAGAAAAGGGGAATTAGAAGAGGAGGGTTTAATGATTAGAGAAGTTAGATAAAAAGAGAAAAGGAGAATGGCAACGATTTACGTAAATAGTAATATGGACAGGATAATACGTAAGATAAGATCGGTAAAGGAGGAAGAAAGGAAGGAGAAGAGATGGGTAGTGGGAGGCGATTTCAACGCGAGAACAAGGGAAGAAGAGGCGTTAGAGAACGAAGAAGAGAGAATTGAAAAAAGGTCAAAAGATAAAATTATAAATAGGCAGGGCGAAAGGTTGATTAGGTGGATGGAGGAGGAAGGATGGGGAATTATAAACGGAGCAAAGATGAAGAAAGAGAGGTGACTTTTACAGGAAAAAGAAGGGAAACAGTGATCGACTACGTAATAGGGGATAGAAAGGCATGAGAAAGAGTAACAATTGGAGGTAGGGTGTGAGGTAGATTCCGATCCAGTGGCAGTACGAATGGATAAAAAGAAGATTGGTGAGAGGGGAGGGACAATAGTGGAGAAAGTGAGGTGGGCAGAAAAGACGGACTAGTCGGAAGAAGCGAGAGAGGAGTTTAGAAAGAGGACGGAAGAGGTAGAAATAGGAAGAGAGCCAATAAATGAAGCGGTCGAAAAGTTGACAGAAAAAATTAAGATAAAAGTAAGGATAAAGAGAGTAAAGAGGATTAGAAGGAAAGGGAGGATAATGGGATGAAGATTGTAGGAAGAAAAGGAAGAAGGTAGAAAGGTTATTGAGAGACTGGAAAAGAGGAAGGAAACGCAAAGACCATAAGAAAGGAAAGAAGGAATATAAGGAAATGTGTGAGAAAAAAAAAGAAGAAAGGAAGAGAAAACTTGTGGAAGAGGCAAGAGGCGAGAATAGAGAAAGGTGTGGGAAGTAATAAACAAGAAAAGGAGGAGGGTGGAAATTAATAAGAAGATAATAATAGAGGAGTAGAATGAATACTTTAGGAGGATGTTAAGAGAAACGGAACACAGGTGGAGTCTAAGAGGGAAAGGAAGAGCAGGGGGCGGAGGTGGAAATGGATAAAGGGGAGGAGATAGGATGGGAGGTGGAGAGTGCTGAAAGGCCTAAAAAAGGGTAAAGCGGCGGTAGAGAACAAAATAGGAAATGAAGATATATGAAAGAAGTCGTTTAGGAAAAGGTTATGGGAAGTATGCAGGAGTGTATAGAAAAGAGAGGATTTTCCGGAGGCATGGAAGGACGGAGTAGTGGTTGGAATAGAAAATTCACTCTATCGCCATGCAAAAATAGAAAACATCAAATTATAATTACGTTTTCTATTTTTGCATGGCGATAGAGTGAATTTTCTATTTTTATTGTGGCCCAAAAAATCGACGTTTCTCATATATTTTGGCCCATAACACTAAAACTACTGAACCGATTGGAAAACAATGTGAGACGCGATTGTTCGAGATTCGATTACCTTTACTATGATAGCTTGTGCGACCCAATCGTACGTTTCTAAGTCGAGATATAGCCTAAAATGTGAAGCTATCTCCGAAAAAACGGAAAAAAAATCCAAAAATTCATATCTCGAAAACCAATCCATAAAAAAATATTTCTATGTGATTTTCGAGTTTAGTGGGCCAAAATACATAGGAAAAAAATAGTGGCATTAAATGTACAGGAAAATTTTTTTATTTTGTAAACCAGTGCAATTAGAGCTCTTTAAGGGGATCCTGGAGTGACGGCCGAACTCCGACGGCCGATAATTTTGACCGTTTTCTATGTTACCGGTCTATATCTGTCTAACTAGATATCCATACGATATATCTGTCCTTGTCCGATTGCTGCGCCACCTCTCGCTCCACGCAATACTACTCATCCTATCAACCAACATGTGCTTTTGCATATATAACAAGTTAAATACATGCAACTTTTTTTCTAGGCTTTTAATCTTGGATTTAATTGCACGATATTATTCTTACATGTTTTCCCTACAGCGCCTGTATCTAATTTTGTATATGTAAACTGCAATATTTTTGTATTAAGCAAATATTGTCGTCAGTGACAGCTCTGTGCCCAAAATTTTAATTTTTTTGCGTTTTTGATATCAAGAGACACGGTAGTGTCTCGCGCCAAGTACGCGCGGAGCGAGATGCACCGTGACTCATTTACGCGAAAGCACGAGTTGCGAGTACCCGAGATGTTGAGATAACTCTCAACCAGTGTCTCAATAACCAGTAAACGGATCAAGTTCTAAGTAGGCTTGATCGATAGCTTGGGGTCGATTTATAAAATAAAAGCGTTTATTTTTCTCTCACGTGCCCTATGAGCACAGATATTACGATGCAAAGTCCAAATATATGAAATTTTTATTTAAGAAACGTCGACGTTCTCCGTTTGCTATTTTCGCCACGGCGCTAGTAGCGTATCTTTTTCACTTTTTCGACACTAGCGGTGCTAGTATCGTCGCCAGTTTCGAGCGTGGTCTCGACGATTATCACGAGCTGTCACGAGTCGAAGTGAGATTAACGGTAGTGTCTCGCAAGTACACGCGAAGATATATCGTGCTCGTGTGACATTCAAGATTGTTACGAAATGTAAGAGATTTTAAGAAGTTTAAGAAATGTAAGTACAACAATAAGTACATTAACAACAATAATTTTAAACATCTTATATATTATCTTAGCGGGTCTATACACGTACGAGTTTGGCTTGCAAGTCCGGCTCGGCTCGGCGTCAGATAAGCCAAATTTGCACATTTTCCTTTCGTGTGTCGTAAAAAAACGTCGAGTCCGGCTCGCGAATCAAGTTCGCTAAGCCGGACTTGCGAGCCGAACACGTACGTGTATAGACCCCGTTACAAAGTCCGAGATTTAAATACGGCCCGTATAGATACACGAGCCGTATTTAAATACGGAGCGTCCTCCCCCGGGTTCCCTCCATGAAAATGTTGCTACACTGAAAAGAGATGTTGTAACACCAAACAAGCGTCGTAATCGTAAGAGTTCAAGCTGAATCAACTCATACGATGAGCTTACGATAGCTATTACGACGACCGTTACGATCGCTTACGGTGAACATTATGATAGATGTAGTTCTAGCTTTAAAAAAGGCCTGTTGCGTTTGTGTTTAGAAAAGCCCAAAATTTTATACTCCGTCCAACGAGAGAGCATGATTGGTTCTGTGCATTAGAGTCCTAAGTAATAAGAGAAGCGCATCCGGCGGCTCGCTTGCTGATTGGCTGACCGCGGCCACCAATCACAACCGAGAGTGATGGTCCCGCAGCTGATTCCATGTGCAAAGTAACGTGTATTGTGTGAGTGAGAAAGATTAATATTTATAATATTATTAACAAATCTTATTTCACGTTGATTACAATGATGGAACTAAAACAAAGTCATTTCTGAATGATCAAATTGTGTCAGATATACAAAGGTTACTTTGTTTAGCGGTCAGCTGCGGGCTCAATAGGAACCATGGAGGGGGTAAAGAATGCGCTTCTCTTAAGCGGGGAGCACACACTTCTGCACAACGCATAATGCGTAAGCATAAGAAAACTGATTGGTCTATTTCCTTATGCACATGTGTACGGACCAATCAATTTTCTTATGCTTACGCATTATGCGTTGTGCAGAAGTGTGTGCTCCCCGCTTTATTATTTAGGACTCTGCTGTGCATAAGCGAACAAAGTGGGGGTAAAGTCGCTAGAGCGGTAAAGTTCCTACAGCGTGGCGCACCGTGTACGTAGGGTCCGTCCCGAGTTAAGCCCCTTGCACAATAGGCGATAGCGATAGCGATAGCGACAGCGACAAGGTTGCCGACAAAGGTATAGCTTTGTCGGCAACCTTGTTGCTGTCGCTATCGCTATCGCTATTGCCTATTGTAGAAGGGGCTTTACGCATGAAGCGCGTAGACTGCATAGAAAGTCGTTCTGATTTAATCAATGTGCGTATTGGAAGCGCAGAGAATTCTCTCTAGATTGTGTATTAACCGTACTGAATTCTTAGCACTCCTCCCAGCGCATTGACTGCTTCTATTTCGACTTGAGGCAGTTGATGCGTCTGATGCGTTTATGCGGTCTATGCGCTTCTTGCGTAATTCGGAACGAACAACGGACCATATTGCCGACGTATGGCAAACTAATTAAAAATTATTTATAATTATCTTTTCCAATCGTTTAGAAATTATTTGGAGAATTTTGGGAAAAGCTTTTTGGGAAACCATACAATAATTGAAAATTAATTAAAATTAATTAAGCGTAGTATAGTTGGCAGACATATATTGTCTAAAAATTTTTTTCCTATCCAATCACTCCTAAATTATTTGGATAAAGTGTCGGAATATATTTTATTATTTGGAAAACTACTCTATTGTAATAAAAATTAATTAACAAGTAAACGATACGAAATAAGTTGGCGCTGGAAGTTCATATTTTTTAAATAATCAATAGCTTAAACAATTGCTCTTTAATTGCTTCTTCGGAATCAAGAATTGCTCCCCTTTTAAAATTAATATTTTTTTAAATGTTTACAAAAAACGTAAAATTTATAATTATCACTCAAAAACATATTCCTAATAATTTCTTTGTGCAACTAAATTCAGCATAAAATGATTGCTCCTTATTGCTCCATTATTACTTTAATAATTTATTGCATATTGAAAAATTAACAAATTAATTATTTCAAGGTACCTATAGGTGGCATTGCAATCACAAAATACCCGAGACTTGAGAAAGAGGAGAGCACGGGAGGAGAAATTGCAGGCTGAGGACGTGTACGTGTGTACGTGTGAGTGTACCGTGAGTGTGCGTACTGTGTACGTATGAGTTCCGTGAGACGAAAGCGCAACCTTGCGGAGCATTAGTATACTACTACTTGGCTCGGTATTCGGTCGCACGTTTTGACAATTTTTCCATGCCAGTGTTCGGCCTCCTTATCTCTATTCTTCATGGTAACTACCTATATATGGCTCGACAGCCAACGGCAGAAATATTTAAATGTAATGTAACAACTCTATTGTTTATAACTATATATCTCAAAGAGTTTAATCCTTTAACCAATATTGATTTTTGGTAGAATAATTGTTCCTCGCTTGCTCTATTGGGATATTCAATCGCTCCACTCGTATAATTAATTTTGTATGATACTTTAGCGTTCTTATTGAAAAATTAACAAATTAAAGGCCGAATGCATTATGCGTTACGCAAAAGTTTGTGCTCCGGTCTTTAATTTGTTAATTTTTCGTTAAATTTTCGATAAAAACGCCAAAGTATCGTACACAATGAATTATACGAATGGAGCGATTGAATATCCCAATAGAGCAATCGAGGAACAATTATTCTACCAAAAATCAATATTGGTTAAAGAGTTAAACTCTTTGAGATATAGTTATCTATCTATACTAATATATAAAATCCTTACGGGTGGTGTACGTTTGAACGTTTTTAATTTAAAAACTATTGGACCGAATTTGTATTAAAACCATATAAAATAGGGGTAGAATTTTCCGGGAAGTGCTATAGAGTGTATAGTTTTTTGTTATCTATTTTCTGGAAACCGATTTTTTTAATTTTTTAAATTTTACGCGAAATAATTGACCGAATCTTAAAGAATTGTATATAAAACAGGGGTAGAATTTCCAGGAGAGTGTCATAAAGCGTATAATTTTTCGTTACCGATCTTTTTGGAAACCGGTATCAGAAATTTTTCCAATTTTTCGGGAAATAATTGACCGAATCTTAAAAAATTGTACATAAAACAGGGGTAGAATTTCCCGGGAAGTGTAATTTTTCGTTACCGATCTTTTTGGAAACCGGTATCAGAAATTTTTCCAATTTTTCGGGAAATAATTGACTGAATCTTAAAGAATTGTATAGGTATGCTTTTACATTAATTTACCAATTTATCAATTTAGTTAAAACTGGTTCAAAAATTTTATTAATTTTTTGAGGATAGGTTTAATTGCAATTTTCGGGAAATAATTAAGATTCAGTCAATTATTTCTTGAAAAATTGCACAAATTTCTGATACCGGTTTCCAAAAAGATCGGTAACGAAAAATAGTCTTATTACACATGTCCTCCGGGGACGAAGCCCGGGTAACCAGCTAGTAAACAATAAAGTTGTTATATTACATTTAAATATTTCCGCCGTTGGCTATCAAGCCATATATAAGTAGTAACAATAGGCAGCCATCAATAGGTGACTTGAAATAATTAATTTGTTAATTTTTCAATAAAAATGCAATAAATTATGAAAGTAATAATGGAGCAATAAGGAGCAATCAAGGAACAATCATTTTATGCTGGATTTAGTTGCACAAAGTTATTAGAAATATGTTTTTGAGTGGTAATTATAAAGTGTGATGGCAAAAAGACCTGTTTTTTCGCCCATTTTTTGGACCTCGAATTTCAAACTTTTTTTATGCTAAATAGTACCATATGATGGGACATTAATCCCAGAGAAATTTTAAGATGAGCATAGGCACGGTTCCGGAGATATGAAGGGGTGAAAATGGTTTCTTATAATCCATGAAAGAAGAACGAGAGAACTGCGAGAGAACTTGTGAGTGCATCATGCAAGACTCTATCTTTTAATTTGAGTATTTCCTCGGTAATTGAATTGCTTCAAAGACTTGGTCAGTGATTAATATTTTCAGGATGTTTTATAAAGCAACTTCCCCCTTCCCATAAATGAAATAGCGGTGAATAGTAGATCGTTTATTGATTGCATCATGAGTTCCCCCGTAGCCCTCGGCGGGGGAACAGGCGGATAAGTGGTAGTAGAGGAAAGGAGGTGAAGGAAGAGATTTGAGATGTGAGGAAGGTGCTGGATGAAGGGAGTAGATAGGGAAGTGCGAAAGGAAGACGGGAGATTGGAGGTGAAGCGGACGGTGGTCCGGAGGAGGCGGGAAACGTTGGTGAAGAAGCAAGCGAAAATTAAGGTTAGGGAGAAGGGCGGGATTGAAGGAACGGAGGTATCAGCCCAGGTTACACGATGAGGGAAGTGAGCGAGTTGGCAGCATGGAGTATCGATCGGGCGATCAATCGAGCTGACGCGAGACGGAGGGATGGTCGATGGTGGCGCAGCAGGTGCGGAACGGAGCAGCGAGTCATTGCGACAGATCGATGGATCGAATGATCGAGAGTAAGGGCAGTGTAAGAGGGAAGGAAGGAGTCGAACGCAAGGAAAGGAGATGTTTGAGGAGGGCTTAAAGGTGAGAGTAGAGGTGAAGGAGGTGAAAGTAGTAGGTCAGAGAGGAGAATGGGTGACTATATTGGTTAAGTTGGGAAGCGAGGAGGATAAACGGAGGGTAGAAAGAGTGGAGAAAGAAAGGAGAGAAGGGAGAGAGAAGGAGGGTTATGGAGCAAAAAGGACCGCAGAGGAAGAGATCGTGAAGAGGATGGAGGAGAAACTTTTAATGGACACGGACGAGGAAGAGAAAGGCAGGAAGGAAGGAGAGTAGGAGGGAGGCAGGTAGAGAGGAGAGAGGAGGGGAGTCGGAGAGAGAAGTAGTAAGGGAAAGGGAGGGAAAAAGGAGATGGAAATAGGACGGAGGGTATGCACGTTTTTTTCAGATTGAGCAGAGCGAGGAGAGAAGGTGACGAGCCAAAGGAGGGAGTACGTCAGATGGAAGGGGAGGAGCAGAGATGGATGGAAAGGACGAGGAGAGATGCCGGAAGCAGCAGAGGCCAGGGATAAGGGACGGACGGAAGACGATAGGAGGGTGTTATTACTTGTGAGGCCGCGCATGGTCAGGACGTGAGGGGAGGGAAAGAATTGGATGTAAAGGGTTGGGTACGTCCCTGCAAAACGCCAAATGATTAAGATTGTAAACCCTACGGGGATATACAATAAAAAATTCTACTACTACTACTACTACTACTACTAGTAGATCGTTCATTCTCTGAACAATGAATCGTAGATGATCCATTCAACAGAAAATACCCTCAATAATACGTGAACTTCAGCCACGCATCCTTTTTTATGCAATACACCCTGACTGGAAATCATCACTTTCACCCCCTTGTATCTCCGGAACCGTGCCTATGCTCATCTTGAAATTTTACTGAGATTAATGTTTCATCTAGTAGTACTATTTGCCATGAAAAAGTTTGAAATTCGAGGTCCAAAAAATGGGCGAAATTTGCCACCACTCTTTTACGCTTTTTGTAAATATTAAAAAAAATATTAATTTGAAAAGAGCAGTTCTTGATTCTGAAGGAGCAATTGTTTAAGCTATTGTTTATTAAAAAATATGAACCTCCAGCACCAACTTATTTCCGGTATCGTTTACTTGTTAATTAATTTTTATTAAAATAGAGTAGTTTTCCAAATAAAATATATTTCGATACTTTATCCAAATGATTCTGGACCGATTGAATGAGAAAAAATGTTTTAGACAATATGTCTGCCAAACTATACACTTAATTGATTTTAATTAATTTTCAATTATTGTATGGTTTTCCAAATTCTAAAAAGTTTTTTCCAAATTTCTCCAAATGATTTCCAAACGATTGGAAAAGATAATTATAAATAATTTTTAATTAGTTTGTCAACTATACGTCGGTACCGTATTGACGTCTGACAAGAGGCAGGAGCCATTTATTAGAACGTCCTTTTTCAATTCGCATTAGTGCGCAGAGCAACCGTTCTGAATTACTAAAGCGCTTCATGCGCATTGACAAAACGGAACGATTTCGAAGCGCTGCGCAACAATAATGCAGTCTATGCGTTTCATGCACAACTCGGAACGGACCCGTAAATAGATGTTCTATGAGCGGAGACCTGCGCAAAACGGACGAGTTTTCTTCCGATCTAACCATGATCTCTCGTTAGACGGAGTATAGAAACACACAGTACTCACTAAAAAAAATAAAGTTAATTAATATTAATCGAAATATTAATTATATCAAAGATTAGAAATTACGTTTGACAACATAAGTGATTTGCTCATACTTTTGCATAAATCATGTTTCCTTTTGCATAAATAAATTTTTCTCGTTATTTCTCATCAAGAGAAGTAACTTTAAGTCAGTAAGGTCATCAAGAAATAACTTTATACAATATTTTATATTTTACATTAAAATATTTAGAAATAAGATACTTCATTTATAAAAAATTGTACATGAAATATATACCTATTCACTTTTTGATGCTTATCTTAATATTTTTATATAATTTAAAAAATCGATTTATGTAGAACAGATCACATAATGCTGTGCAAAAATGCAAATTACTTGCTGAAGAAAAACATTTCTATTTCTAACAAGATCAATTTCTTGATCTACATTAATTATAGATGACTGTCGGCAGTTAATTTAATTGGCGATCAATTTATCAAGTACTACAAAGTAAAAGTGTACTTTCTGTGGTTCTTTTCTTTAAAACTATCTACGTACAATCCATTGCAATAACAAAAAATATCACAAAAGTCAATAAACAGTTATAAAAAAAATACATCTTGATTGCTTCAATACTTTTCTCGAAAACAATTCTTGAAAGACATCCGACCTAACAAAATAAAATACTCCTTTAACAATATGAATAGAATTATTCATTTTTTAACATGTAGAAAAGAAGATCAAGTATGGAATGACAAATTACATAATTAGAAATTTTGCCATAATCACTTCCGGCTAGCTAAGTTAATCGCCAAGTAATTAATTAATCAAAGTTTGATCGAAATTACTCTAAGCATCTTATATGGCTCTTACACATAGGATAGAAAATAATATGCTAATTGATCATGTGTCTAATTGAGCAACTCTCTTAATTTTTTTTAAAACGATGAAAGTTGATTAGCTACTATTGCCACGTCCTGTGTGTGTTACAATTCTTTCTAGTAAGTTTATACGCTTTAAAGTTTTCGATTTTTCTTTTTAACATTTCATATGTATTACTTTACTACATATGTTCTGAAATACTACATGCTGTATTCCTGTCATTATATTTTGTATTGGATGACGCAATCAAACTTATCTTCTGAATAATTTCAATTAATAAACGCATCTATATTTTTTCAGTAAAAATAGATATAACATATGATATATATTATATAATCTTTTAGTAAGCACATGTTATCTATAAATATGTTTATTAAATTATTTAATTTAAAAGTTTAAATTTTTTCCTCAATTTCAAACTATAGTATCTTTTGGTTTCATATACTTAAATTCTCAGATGTGTTAGTGGATAAATAAAAGGTTCTGATAATGTATGTACCAGACCAATTATTTTAAAAAATGTAGTGTACAAAGAAATATATAGAAAAAGGATAAATATGCAGACCTGTTCGTTCGTTGTGCTAATCGCTGCAAGCTGTTCCTGCAAGGTGCGTACTCTTCTCTCAGCACCCGCCAGCTCTGCTTGCACGGCCGTGACATTGGTGTTGCCACTGCTGGTACCAGCTTTTGCCAATTCGCTCCGTAATTTGTCTACGTAACTTTGTTCCTTTTCCAACATAAGCTGGAATGTATGAACTCTCTGCGTTTCTAGCTGCCGCTTCTTTTCGAGCTGAAAAAATAAGAGCAATGTTTTTGAGGCTCAATCAGAATTACTTATCATCTTTTTAATTACACCTTCAGTAATACAATTCGATAAAAGATAATTTTGTATGTAACTTTCCAGCGTTAAAAATTTTATTACTAATCGCCGTCTGGTACGCAATAAAGGAAAGAAGTTCATAATGAATAACACTATTACGCAACAACACGACAGGAAATTGAAAATTTTGCACGCTTAGATTAGATACTCGAGGTTACTAAAATACTACAACTTGCAACATCCTCATTACTCGGTGCTCTATGAGAGACTTTATTTATCTATCAACCTTCATACAATAGAGACCCTCCTAATCAGAGACTGGCCATAAGGGGGCTACTTTTGATTGGTCCGCCATTTTTCTTCAAAAACAAGAGAAAGAAAGAGAAAGAGATATAAGAGAGAAAGAGAAAGCAATATGAATGTATATCGCTTTCTCTTTCTCCCTTATATCCTTTTCTCTCGCAGGATTTTGAAGAAATCGCCTGATGGCCAGTCTCTGATTATAGGGTCTCTAATACGAATAATAATGTTACATAGCCTTAAAAGCCTTGAAGAAACTTGCACATTGCTTCCTCATAGTTTTTAAGTGTGCAAGTAGAAACCTTCGCTCACAAAGCTTCCTCTATGAGGAAGCCAAAACAAATAAATACTAATATAATTATACATCGAATAAAATAAAAGCTTCCTCATAGAGGAGCTTTGTGAGCGAAAGTTTCTACTTGCACACTTAAAAACTATAAGGAAGCAATGTGCAGGTTTCTACTTGCACACTTAAAAAACTATTATATGAGGAAGCAATGTGCAAGTTTCTACTTGCACACTTTTTTTTAGAAGTATATACAGCAAACAGTTGGCTACTTTTTTGATAATCACTTTCTTTTATAACGAGTTAAATTCTAATTGCTTTAAAACATTAAGATACAAGCCGTTTTCGGTCTAAGCTTAGATCTTAGGCAGCTCAATATTAATTTTTCCGTATATATGTATTATTAATAATACATACATATTCCAACTTTTTACTGTGCGCTGATCACAGCCGGACTTGAAACACAGTTATCGTTAAAAACTCTTCCCTCCTCACAATTAAATCGACGCGATTTAATTATTTAAAAAACTGTAAAGAATTTATTGCGAAAAATATTACCTCAGCCAGGATTCGAACCTGGAACCTCCCTCATTCCGTGAAAGGCGTCGTACCAATTCGACTACCGAGGCATGTGGTAATATTTATCGCAATAACTGGTTAATAATAGTTTGAAACGTCTTTCTCGGCGACGTGAAATAAATAAATAAGAGAAAACAAGACCGCTATGATACACAATCGAATAAGATACAATATTGAGCTGCCTAAGATCCAAGCTTAGACCGAAAACGGCTTGTATCTTATTCGATTGTGTATCATAGCGGTCTTGTTTTCTCTTATTATTCTTTAAGGGGTCATCCCACTTTGACGGCTCAAAAACTAGGCTACTTTTTCTAAATTTTTTCACAGTAAATACACCATATAATGAAATAAATTTTTTGGGATTTATTAGGGCACTCTTAAATAACATCAAAAAATTTTTGTCATAATTTAAAAAATTTTTTACTTTATCGTTTTTACAGCGTCAAAATGGCGTGTCAAAAAAGAGCTGCGTTGATCAGTTTTTTCATTCAGGCTTACCTGAAACAAAAAGTCAAGAAGATTCTTAATCTGTATGAGTGTCGCTATGTCCCGAACTAAAATCAGGTCAAAATGTTTATTTTAACTTATTTTTTACATTTAAAAATACCGGTCAAAAAAGGTGATTTTTTTCAAACTTTTCTTCAAACCGGCGCCATTTTGTTACTTTTTAACAAAAATTATTAATTGAGGTACGGGACATAGCGACACTCATACAAATTAAGAATCTTTTTGACTTTTTGCTTCAGGTAAGCCTGAATGAAAAAACTGATCAACGCAGCGGACTTGCATCTTTTTTGACACACCATTTTGACGCTGTAAAAACGATTAAGTAAAAAATTTTTTAAATTATGACAAAAATTTTTTGGTGTTATCTAAGAGTGCCCTAATAAATCCCAAAAAGATTCATTTCATTATATGGTGTATTTACTGTGATAAAAATTGTTAAAAATAGCCTAGTTTTTGGGCCGTCAAAGTGGGATGACCCCTTAAAACATTCTTATCCATAATTTTCAAGAAGAAAGAATTTTTTCAGATAATTAGTTGTAGAGATTATCTCAGTCTGCTCTTCGTAAAAAAGACCAACTCGAAAAATCCTGTAAAAAATATTATCACCCAACGACAGTAACTAGAAAATTTTTTCCAACGCCACTCTCTTTTTCAAATAAGCGGTATTTTCGAAAAAATAAATTAAACTGCAAAATGCAATAATTAAAAATTATTTTTCAGTCGGATCTTTTTGACATTCAAGTCGAGTAGTTTCACATGCATGCATTTTCCGTGTTGCAAAAATGCATAAGAATGGAAAAATATAAATTATATATATTTTTTAATATATCCACTATCCGCACACTATTGCTTTTGAGAATTTTAGAACTTTTATACATAGTTTAATTTATCTTTAAATAAGTTTTAATTTTGTTATTAAAAAATTATAGAACTCTTAGAAATAATAGTAAATGGTATAGTCATTTTGAAAAATTCCAAAAAATATGGAATATAGGTATATTCTACATTTAAAGTTTAAGGGATTCACTCAAAAATGAAAAATAGGCAATTTTTGGGATTTTTTCTCATAAACGAAAAAATCTAGAAACTTGTAATTTTGTATATGTATTTGTTACTATGTTATTATTTTCAATTCTATCACGTTTTATATAAAAATAACTAATATTTATTAAATATTAATTTCTAAATTATGCGATTATGTGAATTAAAATATTTGTACACGCTCCTAATCGCCTGCGCTTTGGTTTCGTTCCTGATCTTACCGCATAAGAAGCAGAAGCGCAGAAAAACAAAGGACAATTAATACATTTTACACTTTATATTTACGTCAACTGGTTGCGGGCCCGTGATTCGAGTGTTACACGGAGCACCGCCCGCCGGTGCGGTGGACGCTCGATGAAGGGAGGTCGTCGGTTGCGAGGGAGACATGTTTCCGGCCGCCGACAGACTGACTGGACGTTGATGCTGCTGACTCGTAGCGCCGACTACCCCGACTTGCAGACCAGACGTTGTTGTTGCTGTGGTCACTGTTGCTATCGCTGCTACTGCTGCCGCGTTGCTCGACGTCACTGGTTTCTGCTGCACCGTCAGTACTACTTGCGTCGATGCTGCAACAAAGTTTAAAGAAAGGATGTATTTGAAACAATCAAAATATCAATTTTTTATATTTTAGAAAATAAAGTAGTGTAGGGACCAAAATAGTCTGACCACCCGATATACGATCGTTACATGTTCGGTATTCGGCGTTATTATTGTCTGTGGATGAAAGGTCGATTCCAAAGCGAGCGGCACGACCTAACCGACCACGCGAGACACGGGGAATCGAGTGTTAACCGGGAACGAAGACGGACGGAAAGACGAGCGGAACGGTTGACGCGAATCAAGAACGTTGCGACGAGTAGTAGCGCGAAATATCGATAGCTCCGCGATAGCTGTCCATTGTATTTTAGGAAAATATACAGATACTATTAATTAACTCAACATCAGCTATATTTTATCATTTATAACATCCTTTAATTCCCTGCAGTAGATTATCTCTAACGTATTTTGAGCTATATAAAATTTTTAGATGTCTAAATGTAAAAAAAAGAAGATTGACGTCCCTTTGCAGTCGGAATACTTAGCAGTGGATGATTCAAAAATTTTGAATTAAGCACCGATAACCAAGCCTTAGTAAAAATTTTCGGACCACAAACAGCGATACCAAAAATAGCAGCAAAGCGGCTCCAGCACTGGGCAATGTTTCTAAAAGCTTTTAACTTCACCCTTAAACACGTTCCAGAACAAAAAAATAGCGCCAATTTTCTATCTAGAGCGCCTATAGAAGACGATACCGACGTTGTAAAAAGTCACGCGATATGTAGTGGTGTGGAAAACAGATTTTTAAATTGTATCTAAAAGTCAAATTTTCCCTCACTCGATTGGAGGCAAGTGCGGAGAGAAACTGCCAAGGACATCATATTGTCATCTGTTTTGCGGTAGACGGTTGGCCACCCGAAAAATTAATTAAAACCGAAGCAAAACCTTTCTTTAATAAAAAAAAACGAAATATCAGAGGATAGAGGATGTATTCTATGGGGCCACCGACTAATCGTCCCGAAGTCTTTAACAAAAACAGTTCTCTCTGAATTATACGCGAGTCACTTCGGAATAGAACATATGAAACAACTAGCTAGATCTTTCGTATGATGGCCAAACCTAGACAAAGAAATCGAGGGCATTACAAAGGACTGTCTGCCATGTCTGCAAAACAGAAAAGAACCGCCACGTGTAAGCTTGTCACCGTGGAAGTGGCCTTCAGCTGCTTGGCACCGGATTCATGCCGATTTTTTAGGCCCACTATATGAAAAATGATCTTAATTATCGTAGACGCGTTCTCGAAATGGCCTGAAATCTACATAGTAAATAATCTGTCATCCAGCGATCACCAAAATAAAATTCTTGTTCTCAACTTTCGGCTATCCAATCCACCTGGTGACCGACAACGGCACTGCTTTTACAAACGAGAAATTCAAAAAATTTTAACAATTACATAACAATTGGCGCAAGACAGAGTTTTACACCACCGCACTTGTCAGTTACCAACGGCGCAGCCGAATGTTTTGTCACTTTCAAATCACACATAAAGCGCATCGTGGAAAGCGGGCATACCCTCGACTATGCAGTAAACTTATTCTTGATGGACTATCGTACAACGCCGCATAAATGGCGATTTTTGTCGTGACTCTGGTATAAGAAACCAAAGGGTATCAAACTGCACCAGAACCTATAGCAACTACCGATAGCAACTTTGGTATATGTACTAAACCACACCAAACGATCACCAAAAATCGCCTAAAACGAGAGTGACGCCGGCTAAACTCCTATACTAGGCCAAAATATACGAAACCGTTTCTCACTGCTGAGACCAAGTCCATTGGAAGAAAAAGTTGAGCGCGAACAAGACAAAAAAAAATCACGGAGGGAAGGGAATTGTTTTTCAAATCGGACAAAAATGTATGGTATGTGATCATCGCTTAGAAAGTAAAAAGTGGGTCCCGGCAATAATTATAAGCGAATCGGTACCGAACACAACGTACATCGTTACGTGCTTCGCGCTGCTTTCTATGGTATATTATATCTACGCAAAACACATATAATGATATTGTTAACGTTTACAGACCCCTTAGTTTAACGTTAGTTGCAATACAGATACGAGCACGCACGCACGCACGCACGCACGCCCTTACTCAAGTACTTTTAGTTGCACAATAGGCCTGGTGATGTTACTGTTATACTAGTTATTAAGGACAACGGCTCATGGAGGCCAAAAGGTTGATTTTTGGGGATCATGCTTGTGATGACTTTTGATCAGCATCACATAAATTATCTATTTCCAAAGTTTCAGCGAAATCCACTATCCTACAATAGTATTGAAATAACATCTTATTTTGACTTTTGAACGATGGTAGCATCTAAACGGTTGATTTTTATTAATATTCCCCTTGTGACTTTTGATCAGCATCACTTAAACTATTTATTTCCAAAGTTTTAACTAATTTCACCGAAACCCAAAATACGTATGATTATGGCGGGGTCCTTTTACTTAAGCTTAGGAAACTTATATATAAAATCTATTTTTCTTTTTATATCATACTTTCAGTTTAAAAAAATTATATGGTACTAACGTTATATGGCAGCATAAAATTGTTACCGTTTCAAATCATCAGAATATTTATTTTGAGTATCAAGAGACACGGTAGTGTCTCGCGCTGCGCGTGTACTTGGCGCGAGACACTACCGTGGCTCTTGATACTCAAAATAAATATTCTGATGAGTTGAAACGGTAACAATTTTATGCTGCCATATAACGTTAGTACCATATAATTTTTAGATACAGGCTCGTATGATGATCGCACTCACTCTGGAGCACCCAGGAAAACATCAAAACGTGAGGACAAGTTCTTGACAGTGACAAGTAAGCGCGACAGATTCAAAACCGTCCGTGATTTGACCGCTGAACTTAACACATCCAGAGAAACTCCAGTGAGTGAGTCAACAGTGAGACGGCGCCTAGCAGCTAAGAACCTTAAAGGATACATAGTTGCAAAGAAATCGCTACTGAGATCTATTAACTAAGGGTCTTAGCCCATTGAAGTCTTTTTTTCTTGTTGTCTGGATGTGTTAAGTTCAGCGGTCAAATCACGGACGGTTTTGAATCTGTCGCGCTTAATTGTCACTGTCAAGAACATGTCTTCACGTTTTGATGTTTTCCTGGGTGCTCCAGAGCGAGTGCGATCATCATACGAGCCTGTATCTCGATAGCGGTAAATGGTCTTGGCAACTCTGCTGACGGACAACTTCAATTTTTTTATATTTACCGGATACCGTAGCCTTCTTCTTGTAAAATAATAATCTTGACCCGCGATTCATATGGGATCTGGCACGTCGGGGCCATTTTCAGTGATTGTAGTAATTTTTATCACTTTTACAGAAACTGAAATCAAACTGCACTCAAATGAGCTCTTATCACTCTTATGTGTATTTATAATTCGCGTAAACATTACAGGCGTGTCACTGCAGCATCTGATATATCGTAGTAGCACTAGATGACAGAATATATGCAACAGATCAGCGCGCGAAATTCAACTCCGAGCACTTCGGTGTCGCGAAATGATGATCCGACATATTTTCGGCATGTACAAGTGTTGCAAGTGTCCCAGGTGGAAATATACATCATCATTTGAACGTCTTACGATATATTCATACCGAAAATCTGCACAGATCGCTGCCGTGCGACTATTTATCTGTAAAACGTAGGTGTTTCCAAACTTATGGAGGGTACTGTATATGCACGTGTAACAGGCACTATCGCGTAATAAAGATTTCTCCGAAGTATGTTAATTATTTTTTAGTAATACATTTTGTGTAGTAAAAAAGATTCTGAGAAGCAAAATCGTCGCTCATGTTCCGTTTGTTTCTAATTAATACTTAAAATATCACAATATCAATAAGTAAGGAAATGATATTTAAAATGACAATTTATGGATATAAGTATATTTCGCTTCTTACTTTAATTAGATATTATATTATGTTATTTAAACTTCAATGTAATATCTGATTGATACATTATATTCAGTAGAACAAATCAAGAGACACGGTAGTGTCTCGCGCCAAGTACACGCGCAGCGCGAAACCGCCGTGACTCTTTTACGCGAACACACGAGTTGCAAGTACCCGAGATTTTGAGATTAATAATAGTCCTTGCTTGCAAATTCAAGATGAAATTGGTAATGTGAATACATGGCCCATTCGAAAAATGTTTCAGAATAAAAATATAAAGAATCACAATTTAAGCAGAAAACAGTTTGTGCTTTTGGTTAAAGCAGAGAATACTCTGTATTTATGCTTTCTATTATTCTCTGCTTTAACAAAGATTGATAATTTTAAAATATATAATTGAATGAAGTTGTAAATAACATACGATCTAATAGTAAGAAGTGAAAGATACATCTATAAATTATTATTTCTTTACTTACTGATATCGTGATATTTTAAGTATTAATTATAAACAAACAAAACAATTTTCCTCTTTTGAGAGTATTTTTTACTACTCAAAATACATAAAATTAAAAAAAATCAGAGAGAGTGCCGTAACACTACATACATATTTACCTAAAGTTTTATTGAATGAACAAATTAGTAATTAGTCACAAAAAATTATTAATTACGTAAAAATTAATAATAGTTAGGTAAAAGTGAATTACGCAATACAAAGAAAAAATGGTAATTTGTTAGAGAAAAAATTCTAATTACGTAAAAATTTGTATAGTAAAAATAAATTCTTTATTATTAAAATAACTAATAGTTTGTAAAAAAGGAATTATTACTTATTTGCATATTAATAATTAGTGGATAAGGAATAATTAGTCTCATTGTCAGGTAAATTACTTATTTAAAAAATTATTAATTGGTTTAATATGAATAATTTAATTATTGCAGTTAAACATGATTTAAAAAACATTATGTTAATGTTATATATATGTATATATACGATATATGTGTATTTATATCCACTTAATACAGAGAATTGCAAGAATAACATTAATATAATAAATACGTATTTAATCAATACATATTTAATTAATTTCAAAAATAGGAGACAATAGTTCTATATTATAACTATTATTACATTTAATGTTATTATTGCGATTCTCTGTATCATGCAGATATAAATATACACGTATATATGTATATATGTATATATATATATGTCGTAGCCCGATAGCGAAATTAGCCACTTAGCTAAAAGCCTAGGCGTTTAGCTAAATGCCGCCCGATAGGCTAATCGACGACGATATAGTCTAATGGCCTGAAAAATTCAGCCTGTTAGACGAGAAGTCGGCTTTTCGCCTAACGGCCTGGCGCGATTTAGGCGATTAGAGAAATGCTTGTTTTGGAGCTCCATGCGTTGTCAATTTATTGTTTGTAAATATCCCAATAGGTCTTAAGTAAATCATCACAGAGCTCGTTGTATATTCAAATATTCAATTTCTCTCGTTAGTTTGCAATCAATCACAGCCATGGCAAGTTATACGCCAGTAAACCGTGATGAGTTTAACGAAAAAGTAGATAAATTTTATTCAAATCGTCCAGGCAGTAATCGAACAGTGTGGAGGCGAGATCAGATGATCAACGTTATGAAAGTTCTGCAAGAATTTCAGGATCCAAGTACGAAAAAGATAGTGTCTCATTATCATTACGCAAAGACGTATGAGCTAGCAAAAATTGGAACGGAATCGTATGTAAAACGGAAAACTTCGAATGAACCAGTTGTTTACGTAACAGCGATAGAGGATTACTACGATAAATTGTTAGAAGCTCACATTCAAACAGGCCATGGCGGAAGGGATAAGATGCAGTATTACATTAAAAACAAGTACAGGATAACGAAGGTGGCTTGTGAGATATTTGTGTCTCGCGGCGCGCTATCGATCCGTTCACGCCAGGATCCCGTGATCCTGCGAAACGCGCTTATTGGCCCATTTCATTGTCGCGTCACCGAAAACTCCGGAAACGGGCCCGCGAGAGCTCCGGTCCCTTCAGTAGCAAATTATCGGGCGGTTCAAGCGGTGCTCCAGCCGACTTGCACCCGTCTTCCGCTATTTCTACTCCGATTCACGCGGTCGAACTCGCCGTCGTGTATTCGTCAAGCTCGCTAGTGTCGGTTCACGCGGATTTACGCCCCGTCGTGCATCCGGGCTGCAGTTATCGTGCCGTCAGTGCATTCGTGCAAAGTATCTCGCAGGCACTCGCCACCGCGCCGTCCGCGCGCTCGCTCCCGCTCTCACAGGGCAGCGACGAACATTTACGCCTACGCGCGTCAGCATCTTCACCCTCGCTGCAAGCGAGAAGTGAACGTTATACAAAACCTAAGTGCGCGTCTCTGCGTGACATACTTGCGCCCCAAGTGCGCTCACATATCGCCGTGCGTATTCGCACGCTGAAATCACGTGCACGTCGCACATACACGCCGCGCCTCGTTCTGTAAAAGCCCTCGACGAAACTGTACATAGATATTAAACTAGTGCTGTGCACCATTTAGGTGAAAATCAGTGTCCGCTCATTGTCCGCACTCCCGATCCCTGTCGGGGTCGACCCGGCCTTTCTTGCTCCAATTGGTGAAGCCGGAGTTACGCCCGGCAACCAAATTCGCCAACAATATAATATATGTATATATATTTTTTTAATATATATTTTAATACAAATATTTTATATATATATTTTTTACTATTTACCAATTTGCAAAAAAAATTATTTAACTTTTGCCTAAATACTAATTTTCACTTAACTATAGAAATTTTTCTCTGACGAATTACTAATCTTTTAAGTAATGGGTAATTCACTTTAGCCTAATATTAATTTTTATGTAAAGAAGTAAAAAAAGGCGCTAAGTACACGTGCAATGTATGTTGTAAATCCAAAAATCCTAAATAGTAGTAGCTTTATTTCTCCCTAATAAAATAATTCACAAAATTGCGTTACCTAACTCAACCCAAGTGATATGTATTTCAAAAAAAGATGTAAAATTTTTAAATTGCGCCAATTGCGAAGAGAATATATATATTGCTCTGAAAAATAATTGTGCAACTACTTTTAAAAAATAAAACCCAAGTGGTACATATCTTTGTGCTCTCATTCAAGGGTCTTCCTATTCCAATCCAAGTAGCTTTAATATTCTCCTTAATAAAATTATAATATTACAATCTCTTTTACGCGAGTCCAGGAATATGCGGCGCGAACGCAAGTGACTGTGAAACAGCGGAGCACAGCGCAACAATATTATACTAATATATGGGGCATTCCATGCGAAGTGATCCACCCTAAAAAAAAATTGTTTTCTGATCGTGTTGAAATTTGCACAATCTATTGTCCTAATGACATTAATTATCCACATCAATTTTTTTGACATTTGTCTAACGCGTTGTCTGCTTACAGGGGTTTAAAGTTTCGGCGTTAAGGCTGTCATGTTAAACTTCACACACCGATAATTTCTCGTAAACATTACCGATTTTAAAGAATGACCAGTGATTTTTAAAGTATTGTTTACACACTTTCGAGATATGTTATGCATTATTAATAAAAAAGGTTGATTAATTGATATTTTTCAACATTAATATCAAATGAGTTGTAATTTACTGAGGAGTGATTTCTCCATCTTGGACTTCCTATACTTTTTTGTTGACAAAATTTTCTTCTTTTTTTGGCTTTTTTTTTTATTGAAATCGAAGATGTCGATCTTAAAGAAAAATCTGAATTTAATATTAATGTTGAAAAATATCAATTAATCATACAACCTTTTTTATTAATAATGCATAATATATATCGAAAGTGTGTAAACAATACTTTAAAAATCACTGGTCATTCTTTAAAATCGGTAATGTTTACGAGAAATTATCGGTGTGTGAAGTTTAACATTGTATATTATATACATATACTATATCTCTATATATATAAAATAGAACATCTGTATGTATGTATGTATATATGTTCTTTATACACTCTTAAACTATTCGACCGAATTTTTATCACAAGTATATAAAATAGGGGTAGAATTTTCCGGGGAGTGTTATAGAGTGTACAGTTTTATGTTACCGATAACCGATATCCGAAATTTTTCCAATTTTTCGAGAAATAATTGACCGAATCTTAAAGAATTGTATATAAAACAGGAGTAGAATTTCCCGGAAAGTGCCATAAAGTGTATAATTTTTCGTTACCGATCTTTTTGGAAACCGGTATCCGAAATTTTTTCAATTTTTCGGGAAATAATTGACCGAATCTTAAAGAATTGTACATAAAACAGGGGTAGAATTTCCCGGGAAGTGCTATAAACTGTATAATTTTTTGTTACCGATTTTTTTGGAAATCGGTTACGAAATTTTTCCAATTTTTTAGGAAATAATTGAGTGAATCTTAAAGAATTGTATACGACGGAATTGAACTTCAGTAAAAAAAAGTGATATTTTTCAATTTATAGCATTTTTGTGAATTGGTGCGTATGTATGTTTGCTTAAATTTTAATTTTTCTAATTTTTCGGGAAATAATTGACCGAATCTTAAAATAATTATATATGAAACAGGGGTAGAATTTTCCGGGGAATGCTTTCACATTAATCTACCGATTTATCGATTTAGTTAAAACCGGTTCAAAAATTTTATTAATCTTTCGAGGATGGGTTTAATTGCCACGATGTGTAGATATTGAAACATAAATGAAGTTGTTTTAAGAAAAACGACTCCTGGGCGAAGCCCAGGTAACCAGCTAGTACTATATATTATGTACTATATATACTATATACTAATACATAGTATATTATACTGTACTAATATATGTTAAACTCGTCACAAAAATTATATCAAAAAAGGTAAAAAAGGCATTACAATGTATTTTGTAAATCCAACCTAAGTGGTAGTACTTTATGTCTCCTTAACAAAATTATATCACAAAGTTGCGTTACCTAACTTAACTTAAGTAATATGTATTTCAAAAAAATTTATGAAATCTTTAAATTACGCCAATTACAAAGAGAATATATATATATTGCTTTGAAAAATAATTGTTGCGCAACTACTTTTAAAAATTAAAACTTAAGTGGTACGTATCTTTGTATTCCCATTCAAGGATCTTCTCATTCCAACCCACAAGCTTTAATTCTTTTTAACAAAATTATAATATTACAAAGAATCATTTTAATCACCAAGAATTAAAGAGATAACAGTACAAAATAAAAATTCTTAATTAAAATAAAATAAATAAATTTTTCTTGTAAAAAAACTTGGCACTGCTTTTTTACTCCCGCTGCATACTTCCCTAAATTATGTTTATTGTTTTTTTATTCAAGCAAAAATTTTGTGCTTTATTAAATTCAATCAAAATTTTAGTACTTTATTAAATTTCAAGGTCTACCAGCGTCAAGTTTTTTTACAAGTAAAATTTATTTATTTTATTTTAATTAAATATTTTTATTTTGTACTGTTATCTCTTTAATTCTTTGTGATTAAAACAATTCTTTGTAATATAATAATTTTGTTAAAAAGAATTAAAGCTTGTGGGTTGGAATAAGAAAACCCTTGAATGGAAATACAAAGATATGTACCACTTAAGTTTTATTTTTTAGAAGTAGTTGTGCAACAATTATTTTTCAAAGCAATATATATATTTTTTCTTTGCAATTGGCGCAATTTAAAGATTTTACATCTTTTTTTGAAATACATATCACTTGGGTTGAGTTAGGTAACACAATTTTATGAATTATTTTGTTAGGAAGAAATAAAGCTACTACTATTTAGGATTTTTGGATTTACAACATATATTGCACGTGTACTTGGCGCTTTGTTTTTACCTTTTTTTGAAAAAGGTTTTTCAATACCTAAAAGAATTTTCATTTCTGTTTATATAAAAGTAAAGTACGTTTATTGACTTCCCGCAGGGTTGCAAGGCGTTTTGTAGAGACGTTCCCAACCCTCTATTCCAATACTACCCTTCTCCTCTCACTTAACCCTTTGGGCCAACTGCTTAACGTCTCTTTCCGAAAGACGGAGCCCAGTTTGCTCCGCACAAGAGCCTATCTTGCACGGAGGGCGCAGCTTTCGGAAAAAACTTTCCATGTTTACATGGCTCTAGTGGACTTGAACCTGGTTCCTCAGATTACGAGTCTGGCGCTCTACCACTAGACCACACTGCCGCCTTCTGTTTATATAAGTGTGTGTAATATAAGTTTCAAGTACTATCAATATGTTACTTGTTTTATAAATAAATAAAAATTTACGGTGCTTTTGATAAATGTTCTTGGAAACGAGATAAATATACCTACCAAACAATTAATATAACGGTTGTATAGAAAATTACATTTGTAAATTTTTAAATAAATACAGTAGGTATGTTATTAAAAATATGCAAGGCGTATGCATATGTGAGGAATGTATATGTTATTAAAAATATATTAATATCTGTGCTCTCTATAACACTGAATTTAAAAAAATTTTCAAAATATTAACTTTCACGATTTTCAAGACTTTCAACAACTTTATTTATAATATTAAATAATTAATAATTAAATAATTAATTAATAATATTAAATAATTCGAAATTTTATCGTATTTGTACCTGTTCCAAGTAATTCAACGTCTCTTTTAATCCCATTACTATACCTACATCAATATATCCAGAAATTACAATTATTGAGATATCCAGAAATATCATCATTAATCACAGCATTGACAACAATTACAACGCACACTGTATATAAGTGTCAACTATCAACAATTAATAAATATGAGATTTAAGCCACGAATCACAACATGTCACTCACAACATTATACGGTTCTGCGATATCTATGCGACTAGAGTATACACGATATTGCAAACACGTGTACATACATATCCTTCTCTATGCAATTAACACGAGAGTGTAAGTCCGTATCTACAATAGCTGTAGTAAGCCTCAAGCCTAAGAAATTTGCCAATTACAGGCGAATGTGAGGAGAATAATCGACTGTAATTGGTCAATTTCTTACATCTTGAAGCTTACTACAGCTATTGTAGATACGGACTAATAGTCATTTGAAGTAGTCACTATAAACTTATCATCATTAGGCATAATTCTCATGCTTTCAGTTTTTATATGTGTGCGTCAGAGACAAATAATAATTTCTTTTATAAAATCCTGAAAAAAACATTTATTAATTTCTGATCAAACTCCCCTATTCATATTATTCATAAAAGAAAAGTGATAAAATAAAATTGATAAATAATTAAATGTCTCCTAATAAGAAAATGAGAGAAATTACTGACAGACTTGAGATACCTGTATCTACTAAAAACTAAGCAGCAGAATCATTATATAACACACGGAACTATCTAATATCGACCAGCATCTTACTTCCATGCTTGTAACAACGCTTTTATCGAACGATATTATTTAAAAAATAAAAAATAATATTTATATCCAGAATTCTTTATAAAATGGTTAAATACATTCAAAATCATACGGAAACTCTATTAGTAGAACACACAGAACTCTCAAAAATAAAAAAAATTCTTTAATAAAATAATGTCTCTCGTCAGAACATACTCTGCATTAAATTCCTAAATAAGGTAAGAATTATTTTATAACACAAACATTGACGAAAATCAGCCAGTGTCTCACCTACATCTTTTTCGAGTAATAACAATTGTTTAAAAAATATAGAAACTACTTTTCTTGTCAGAACACTCTATATAAAATATCTACATAAGGTCAGAACGATTTTACAACAGACAAAATTGTCATAAATTGACCAGTGTCCCATCTTTTTGGAGTATAAAAATTATTTAATTTAAAAAATAATGCTTGTTATCAAAATTTGGCATGAAATACTTAAGTAAAATCAAAACTACAGTAGAACTGTTTTATAACACACAGAACTATAAAAAATCTGCCAACCACCTATGTAAATTTGATTTATTTTCGTAGTAAAAGCTTATACGTTCTTCTTTTTTCTTCTGAAAAAGACATAAATATATTATGTATGTGAAGCTGGCATTTCATTTTGCAAAAACTCACAAATCACTATTAAGAGTTCTAGCTTCCTTTTCAATAATGCTAGAATTCATGATAGGTTGTACAAATAGTTTCGCTCATTAAAACAAAAAATAGATCTGGACAAACTGAGACTTCCAGGATCACGTAGCATCTCACTTTATCCTACATGAGTTTTGCCACCATATTTTGTCAGATTTTACGATTTATAGCTCTACAGGAATTTTATCAAGAGCAAAAAAGCATATAAAAGAAAAAATATAACTAAATAAAGAATAATCATCACAATGTAATATATAAGCCCACTGAGTTAAAATACTGAAATCTCGGAGTTCCGATATATATAAAATGCTTTTCGTATACTTCTTAGCATACATTCTCTAAAGAGTTGCAGCTTACTAGCGCTGTTGTATGATTTTTAAATAAATTAATATTGCCTGAGCGCCACGTATTTAGAATAGAATGACACGCTGGATAAAATCTCGGAGTTTTAGCTTATATAAAATATTTTTCGTATAGTTCTGAGCATACTTTAATATTTTCTAAAGAGTTTCCTGGCACTAGCAATGTTGTATGATTTTTAAATAAAGTAATACTGCCCGAGCGTAATTTTTGTGATCTGAGAAAGGTGTAGACACCTATGTGTCTCAGTTTGTCCAGATCTATTTTTTTTGTTTTAATGAGCGAAACTATTTGTTCAACCTATCATGAATTCTAAAACTATTGAAAAGGAAGCCAGAACTCTCAATAGTGATTTGTGAGTTTTTGCAAAATAAGATGCCAGCTTCACATACATAATATATTTATGTCTTTTTCAGAAGAAAAAAGAAGGACGTATAAGCTTTCACTACAAAAATAGATCAAATTTTTTTATAGATTTGTGATAAAATATAATTTTTACAAAAAATCTCGTATATCTCAGAAATTATGATTTTGTTATATTACACTTCAGATTTAAAAAATTTAGAATTATTTTGAAAATATAATAGCAAAATCCAGGGTATCTTATTTGAAAAATACAATTTTAAACTGCTAATTATTATATTTCTATTTGCTCTCTAAAATCATAATCTTTGATATACTAACTTTTATTCTCTCGGAATTTTTATGTAATAGAACAATCTATTCGCTGATTTTTTGTATAGTACAAAATTTTAGAAATTACTTTTTTTCAAAACAATTTTGTCTTGAATAATTTGCTGTATAACAGTACTTTCCAAATAAGTAGATAAGTAGAATAAGTAGACTGAAATTTATTGCAAATATATTTTATTAGTCCAGGCGACAAGGAGAAAAAAAGGGTCTACACGGAATTAAGTCAAGAAGTGTAAAAATTGATGAAGCTGTAGATTTTTGTGACCCTAAAAACATACTAAATTTGCAACCTCGACATTTTTCCGCCGGTGCCACCATCTTGAAATAATGATGCCGAAAACCAGTTTTTTTGTGAATATCTTGTTTCCACTGAAATTTAGAGCAAAAGTATCTAATACAAAGTTCTAAAGCACAAAATTTCCTACAACTTTTATTCCAAATACTTTTTTCTCAGATAAATAGTTTATAAGTTATAGCAGAGGAAAACAAAGAGCTTTTTTGCAATTTGTGAAAATAATAAATTTTTCTTGGATTTGAAAGATTAATTATTATCATTATTATATTATTATTACATCATTATATATGTAAGTATGTATAAATTAGCGCCATTTGTAATAAAATCTTCATAGAGGAACGAGTCTGGAAGCAATCGAAAGCCGAGAGTTTAAGCTTTAAAATGCTTTTTTAAACATCGCTCTGTAATTATTTTTCACGAAGATACGTAATTAAATGACATAAAACCACTTAAATTGGTTAGAAAAAAATTGCAATTCAAAAATCAGAATGCATGTATTTTGCAAGCTCATAAATTAGTAAACAATATTTAGTCACAAAATAATTAATTTTATTCATTTTAAGTACAGTTCTCTCTTAAGCTGGAAAGATGTGGAGTGGTTTTCTTGCGAAGGGGTTGTAGCTCAATAATCGAAATGCGCATATTTTAAGAGTTTATTCTTAGAATTTATACCTATACGAATTATATCCGCAATACGATATATTTTAATTTTTCTCAATATTTTTCTCTTTAGTTGTATCAATTAAAGGGTTGTTTAAGGATTAAGGGAATGAGCTAAAAATCGAAACTATATCACTTTGAAAGCTCATAATTAGCACCTAATTCCACCGCAAAGATTGATTCAATATCTTTATTTTTAAGTAGTGGGAGATCAACTCAGCCTCCCTACAAAAAATATTAAATTCCTGCCTAGTGTGACCAGCTCAAAATTTTTAATCTAAAATAAAAGCTCATAAATAGCTTGTAATTTTAAGCTACTTGTTTTTTAATTTCTGCAAGGTGGAGGAAGGCCATCTCCACAGAGGTAATAGCATATTTCACAGTATTGAAAATTCTTCAATTTAACAAATAAAATATAGATTAAAAAATAAAAATACTTACATTTTATAAGCTGAACCACATCAGTATGCGTAGATTGCATTACATTGACTCCATTTACCTTCAACACAAAAAAAACTACTATTATACTCTGGAAAAAATAAAGACAAAAATAACCCACTTTAGGGTCCACGATTACTTACAACTAAAAATAATTAGTTGTTTAATTAATTAGTTGTTTGTCGTAATTAGCTATTCTATCTATTTCAAAGATTTTTAAGTTATACTAGTCAACTCTCTCAATTAGTTCTGTCAATATTCAGTTACGCAAAAATAATTTTCACTTAAGGGACACTAACCAAAATGTTAATTAGGGTTACAACGTCCAAATAATTTAATTATCTAAAATCGTGGGCTCCAAAGTGTATATATATATATACATATATATATATATAATATTTAACTCATTTTAGAATTTGTTTTATTAAAACAAGTATATATATATACATATATATATATATATATATATATATATATATATGATATATGATATATATATATATATATATGATATATATACATATATCATGTATATATATATATATATATATACATATATATATATATATATATATATATATATATATATATATATGTATATATATATACTTGTTTTAATAAAACAAATTCTAAAATGAGTTAAATATTCTATGTTTAGATTAAATCACAAATGTGCTTGATTTTTTCATATATTTTTTATTCTTTTATTTCTCTAGTTTTATGCTTTTTTATATTTTTTTCACTAATCCCTATTTAGCATTTGACTAAACATACGTGACAAAACAGTAGAAAATCAGTTCAAAAGAAGAAAGATAAAAAATAAAAAAATATAGAATAACAAAATAGAATTTTGATTGTATTATGTGATGATTATACTGTAGAAAGAATTTACTGTTTATAATATATTGTTTATAACATACTTTATAATATACTATTTATTATAATTATACTATTAAAAAGAAATTTTTTTAATTTAAACAGATTTGTAATCCTTAATCTATCAACGTTGTGATATTTTTATCAAACAATAATCAAATGTACATCAATTAAAGTCTCATCATGTAAAATCTAGGTACAAAATCCATTTAGAAGAATTAGATACATATCTACAAATGCAAACGGTTGACTATACAATAATGTATTGCAATAAGTAGTATAAGTACAAGATAAAAATATCCCACATTCAAACATGCACACTAAATTGTTCTAATATATAAAATAAAATTTTCCAGATAAACATGAAGAGTTATATAACAAAAAATGATATATGTAGTATATCACACATGGAATAAAAGTAATTAACAATCTAGACTAACAAGTTTCCTGTAGCTTTTTTTAGTAAACCTTATTATCTTGTATTCACCTTGATTATTTTGTCACCCGCATGAAGACCAGCTCTTGCTGCTGCACCACCTAAAATACACCATTCTTGTAAAAATATTAATAATTTATAAGAATGTATGTATGGGGTATTCTATGCCAAATCAACCTGGGTTTGATCCTCGACCTTTTGGATTTGGTCCGCAATTTTTTATGTTATTGTTCCAATTCTAACATGCACTCAGATTTTTTATAAATTTTTTTTTATAAATTTGATTTATTTATAATTTTTTAAACTGACATATCGTTGGCCACAATTTAAAAATCTGAAAAAATTCTAAAAAATCCTATGTTATATATAAAAATGTTCAAGCAACAGCCTACAGTGGACTGACTTATGCTTTTAATTTTTTCAATGTTTTTTTTTTTCAAAAAAAGTTCGAAAAAAGCTCGAAAAAAGCTCAAATAGAAAAAATAGAAGCAAACGTCGGCCCACTCTGAGTCAAGGCTTAGAAATTATGATATCTGATATAGGATTTTTGAGAATTTTTTCAGATTTTTAAATTGTTGCTAACAATATGTCGGCTTAAAAAATTATAAATAAATCAAATTTATAAAAAAAAAATCTCAGTGCATTTTAGAGTTGGAACAATAACATAAAAAATCATGGACCAAATCTGAGAGGTCGAGGATCAAACCCAGGCAATTTCGCATGGAATTCTCCGTATATAGATACAACTGTTGCTATAAAAAGTGTGTATAATCATATATATTATTTAGTAATAATTTATTAACTTTTAGAAGGCTATAGAAATAACATCTTTAATTATAAAAAAAGAAATGCTCCTTTAAATTAGTATTTAAGAATTTTTGAAGTTACTAATTACAAATTTAAGATCATGATTGCAAGATTCAAAATAAACGATTTAATGGCTTAATTAGTTAATTAATTAGTTAATTTTCGTATATATATAAATTAATCTATATCAAACTTGATATCTATGATTTTTTTTAAATAGCCTATAAATTCCATGAAAATTACAAGCATAACACACAAATCGATGCACATATTATCTATTTGATCATTGTATTAAATGTATTATTTTTAATTTCACAGTCAGATTCGTAAACTGATAAATTTAATAAATTCAAAGACACTTGTACATACTGATTTGTACGTGGTTCAAGAAAATCTAAAAAGATTCTATTCGCATAGTATCGCGAAATATAAGTGTCTCAAAATCAGTATCAGTAAATTTTATATACATTAGCTGTACATTAAGGATGTTCTGGCGCTAACTTTCTAACATTGACAATATCCTGAAAATTTAATATAAGTATTGTTTCTATTTATTATCTAAACATGTGTGCAAAACCTGAAATCGATTCTCTAACCAGTTTTTAATTTTACACGAGTTCTTATGAAATAGCAGCACACTCTCACTTATATAAACAAAATTATAAGGAAGTACCATTGACAATATTCTGAAACTTTGTTTGTGAGTAAATAAAATACTGAGCAACGTTTCTAAAAAAGATGATATTGCTTCACTAACGCATTCTCAAGTTATTAATGAAAAAGCAGTGTAAAATTCTAAAAATAATGTAATATTCTTAAAATACACAGGGCTAGAAAGGTAAATATTATGTCAATGACATTTTTTTACACATCTTATGTGTTTTTAAGTATTATTTAATGTCTGTATACATTAAAAAGTATTACTAATATATGTAACATTTTGTGGTTTCTTACAATTTGTTTCAGGTGAAATTCACGTCCAAAAGTTTTTTGCTGACAATCACAAAATTTGCAAAATGTGCAAATATATTTATTTGTAGTGTCAAATATCATATTAACTAGCATTATTTAAGTCCTTTACATGATACGAGCACGTATGGTGCTTGTCTTAACTCACAAAAGCATAGAATATTACCCAATTTTAAATTAAAGTAATTTTTGTCTGGGATTGTATAGCCAGATCATCCTTAAGCATGTCCTGGTAAAACAATCTTTGTATAAATATATGTAATTATACATGTAAAAAATTATATATTTTCTTTGTATAATCTCTGTCCATATACATAGGAAAAATAATGAGGATAATTTAAAATAATTATAAAAATAACTTTTGCATTGTTTTTTTTTTTACAAAAATATAAACTTGCAATTAGATTATACAATATCCTATACATAATCATATGTAATTATATTTTATATGTGATCATTATACTCATATATAACTATATCTAGATATTTTTTCTCATTTCGTCAAATTTTACTTTTTGGAAAAAAATAATACATTTTAGTTTTCCAAATTATTTTCTAATTTTTCTTATTTTTTCTCTTAATACAAACAGAAATTGTACAAGGAAAAGAAAACAAACATTTTTTATATATAATTATACATTATTTTTTAAATTTTTAATTTAAAATAAAATTACATGTGAAAAATTTTGTACAGGGACGCATTGTCTCTTGAAGAAGAATTTTTGTGATTTCAAAACAATTCTACGGCCTACTAAAAACTAATTGTGTAAAATATTAATGCAAACATGGAACTTTCATGCGGACCTTCTTTTACAGACTGAACGTAGACTGGATTGTCACCAGAAACTTTCATTCCAAATCCAGCGTCATCCTTGTATACGACCAGAGTGGCGATGGGCGCTGGTTCGATGGCTCCATCACTGATGGTGCCTGCACCAGCCCCGACGCTGTGTCGTAGTGCTGCCGTTCCATTCATCCCTCCTTCAAGCTCCACCCCGCCTCACCTCTGTTGCTACCAACCTGCCGTAATTCTCTCTCTTATAAGGCTTTTCGAAACTCTCCAAAGCATATTTGATGAAGTGAGGTTTATTCTAAATAAAATTCTTAATAATACGATTATATACATATTTTCATACAAAATACATGATTAAATTGAAAAAAATAATTTTACGAGACATATATAAGGGAGACCGAGGCAAACTCGACATCAGGACAAACTTGACACTAGGCTTTTTGCCAATTTAAATTTATCGTAGAAACTTGCCTTTCCTACCGTAAATGCGTCTTTATGTGCTAGTATTATCAACGAAATTTGGTGACATTTTGAGTTATGGTGTAATTTTTAGCGCGACATAAGCGTTTTTGATGGTGAGAAGTAATTTTTCTGATCTCTCGAAAATGTCTACTCTTTCATCGAGCTTTACTCTTGCGAATCTACCGATAAATAATTTTGATGGGAAATTCGATGCTTTATACGAATCCGATAATAGTTTTTTCATATTTTTAAAATTCTTATATTTTTGGAGTGACAAAAGTGAAAAACCACTTTCGGGGGAAAGTCGACACTATGTCGTTTTATCGGCTCCCAATAACAAACGATGCTTGTCATCCAGCTATATAGCCCATGGCAAATGTGTGCGCATGTCTAATCGTGAATTTACTCGCATAAATTGTTTTTCAGACATGAGTTTAGATGAAAATAATTGAATGTTCAACCATTTTTGTTCTCATTATTTCCAATTATTGTTTTACTTAATTCCGAATTTTTCGATCGTGTACTTTCTAAATACACGATAAACAATGTATGTTTAGTTTCAGACAATAAAAAATAAGTTCTAGATCAAATTGTATCGATCAAGCAAAGTGTCGAGTTTGCCCCGGCATTTTTCAATTTGAAAATTTGTCTTCGCGTCACTTTTCCTTTCTTTGGAGCAAAACTAAGCGACGTACAGCAAAACTTCCTTAAGCAATTTTGTATCTGAAAGAACGCTCTTTAAATGTGTACCATTAAATTTTCTTGAAAATTTTAATTAATTGATGAAAATTTACTTTGAAAAAATTGTGTCAAGTTTGCCCCGGTCTCTCCTACATATATGAATATGTATATAAACATAACATTTTAAGAAATTTGTTTGAATTCACTCTATTCATCAAAATATGCAGAAACTGAGTTGTTGAAAATTATAAAATTTAAATTTATTTTTGGAGCACTCCGTACAAAGCAGATTTTCAATAAATATGATGTAACTTAGGTAACTTGGAAATATTATTTTAGGCAAAAATGTATTATACGATCGTAGATCATGTTCTAAATCTAAATGAATAATCAATCCATTGATCAAGTTACTGTTATTGAAAAGAACTAAGAAAATTAATCTCAAATTATAATAGTAGTACATCCTCGCCATTACATTAATATTTTCAGACAAAACTTTTTCAATAATTGATTTATTTATTAATTTTACTTATTTGAAAATAACTGTATAAAATACAGAACCTGAGGTAATAATAAATATGTAAGTTTAAGTTATGAAATGCTAAATTATCTTTAAAAAGATAAAATTAGAAATAAAAAAATGTATAGAATATTCCTTATACTCCTAATATTCCTTATATTCCTAAAATGAGTCTGATACATTAAAGAGGAATATTTTCTCATGTGTATAATGATCCAATTCTTACATTCAATATCTCTAATTATTTGAATTGTTTTTTATTAAACAGATAGTATGTAATGGTATAATAAACCAAATATCGGCAATAATTTATTTATAATATAGTAATTAATTTGTTGATATCAAAAGCATAACTAAAAATATATTTCAACCTACAAATATATTTTGAGATAAATAATGTTATATTCTATGTTTTATTTCTTTTTCTTACAAATTATTTAATATAAAACTTATAAACTTTTAATACATTTATAAATAAATTTGATTTTTTTATGTATGAAAATTAACTAGGATGAAGTAAAGATTAAATTTACACTCACGGACAATTCTTATTTAAAATTAATCTCCCCAATAAACTGTTGTACTTTATAAATTGTTATAAAATATATTCTGTATCTTTCTGAATACATACAATAACTGGAAAGATAAATAAAAACTTGTAAATACATTAAATTAAGTAAAATCTCATTCATATAACAATCAATAATCTACGTAATCAGGAACAATCTAAATAACAAGAAATTTAAAAAAAAACTTTATAAAATGTATAGATTTTAGGAATTTTTTAGTACTTCTAAAATTTTAAGAAAAGATAAATACTTCTTGATCTTAAGACGGAGTCTAATAGTAGATGTAGCACAGGTACTGTACTTGAATACAAGTCAATTTTATTCATTACTACATCGTATTAATCACAAAGATATTTTGTGTAATTTTATTTAAAAATCAATATATTTATAATATATAATAGCATTAAAGTAAATATATAAAAAAGATCCTACACTGAAATTTAAGAGAAAATATACTTTTTTGTTGCTTTAAATAATAAATAATATTTAGTAATGATTTATTATTATAATTATTATTTATCACCCACTTATTTACCATCCACACGTACGCATGCACACACACATATAATTGATATTCTTTGAAATTTTGAGATTATGTTTGCTAAATTAGAATAGTAAGTACAGAAGTCTGCTAGTAAAAGTACCGATTGTCTTGTCTCTTAACACTTTTACTAGGAAAGTCAAAGTACATAAAAAAAACAGATGTCTTAACAGTATTTTAGTTACCAGTCAATCTAATTAAAAATAATCTTTTTAATTCAATAATGATATTAATGAAACAAATACATCACGCTCTGGTCTTAATAAAATGTTATTTGTTTCATAAATATTGTTATCGAATTAACAAGATTACTTTCAATAAGACTAATGCTAATACATATTTTTTTCCGTATATAAATTTACACTAGTAAATCTATACAGGGTCCCAAGTTTGTCCATGCAATCTTTAGTAGTATTCCAGTGAACTAGTGAACATGTCTTGAATCAGGACATTAAACCTTTTAAAGACATCATATGTCCTGATTTCAGACATGCATGTTGTCTAGGATGTTCCACAAGCAGAAATAAGAAAGAAATGTTATATAAACATGGATCCCAAAATACTTTATTAGAAAGTTATAGCAAAAGTTAAGGCCATTGCACGTAACAAAGTTTCAATTTTAATCGTAAGGCCATAAGAAAATAGACCAATCATACTCGATTATTTTTCAAGTGCAAGAAGAATAATCGACTGTGATTGGTCTATTTTCTTATAGCCTTACGATTACAACTAAAACATTGTTACGTGCAATGGCCTTTATAATTTTATAGTGAAGAAACAACAACGGTCTTGCCAAAGATACGTAATACACCGTATACATAAGTGATACACCGTTGGATGATGTTTACCTTATCGCGTAAAAGAGTCACGGTCGGTCTCGCTGTGCTGTGGCTTGACGCGAGACACTACCGTGTCTCTTGATCCGCTTCTTCTAGTCGTATTTACTATTTGAAATAATTGAAAATAATTATGAAAACTTGTATGAGTACTAGTAACGAGCAGTATCTTGTAAAATATTGTCCCAAAATGCTGCAAATTTTCACAATACGCAGATATTCATTTTGTATACATCAAGTACAGGGAATGTAGTGGCTTCTGTTAGACAATATCAAAGAATATTCCCTAATTGAAGAGTGCCATATCACACTCTTTACAAATATTTATTTGCAATTATGTTTGACAGATTCAAATTCCTAGAGTGATAAGTTCAATATTAAATACTGACATGGGCTGGCAGCACTTTAAAATGCAAACTTAAGTAAAATTGTTTCTTATACATTTCATACTTTTGCTACAACTTTCTAATAAAGCATTTGGGGTCTATGTTTATATAACATTTTTTTCTTATTTCTGCTCATAGAACTAGTAAGTTTGTATGGAAAAATCTGGGACATCCTGTATAATTACTAATTTCATGTCTTTGCTGTAATATATATGTATAACAGACATAATGACAAACAATACAAGTGACATCTTGGTCTACAAACCATATTAGAATAATTTTAAATTTGTGCTAAAAAATGATATCCTTATGGCCTATAAGCTACAAACAAGATGTAAGTGTCAAGTTGAGATGTGACACATAGCATTCCTTCTTCATGAAAGATACAAATATGCATAAGCTTAAAAATATATATAAATTCAAAAGAAAAAAGTTCTCGAAACATGTACAAAAATTGTATAATCAAGATTATACAGGAAATGGTCCAATATTTGTGTATTCAATATAAGTATTCAGAAAATGGAAAAATATGAAAACTACACTGAACATTATTGCAGAAACAATAGAGTTCCAGAAATGAAAGCATCTAGTTAGAGTAAAGAGAGATGTACAAATCTAGGTTTCCAAAAAATGACAAAATTCAAAAGTTAATAATGGACAGGCAAGGTCAGCAACACGTACAAATGCTGATGAACTACTAAACATATCTAAGCAACAAAGTTCGACTACAAAATAAACACACATGGTATAATACAATTACCTTTCATTTAAGCTTTTCTTGATAGCAGCAAACACAGGCAAGTGAGTTTTTACGGGACGCGGGGCGGGACGGGACGGGACGGGACGAGAGACGAGATGAGACGATATGAGGCGGGGCGAAACGAGATGGAACGAAATGAGATGAGACGGTCGAGACGGAACAAAACGGAACAGAACGGAACGGAACAGAACAGGACGAGACGAGACGAGGGCGACGAGGCGAGGCAAGGCGAAATAAGACGAGACGCGACGAGAGAAAACGAGACGAGAAGATGAAAAAATCGTATATGAAAAAACCAAGATATATCGATGCGCGCGTGAGATCGCTTCAGCGAGACAGCACGTTGCATGAGAGTGTTATATCACAGGATTGTCACAACAAAAAGACACTTCATGAACATGGCTGGTGATGGGCAACTGTTCCGCTTCTCGCGCACAGCATCCCGACCATGGGACGTCTCAAGCGCGGGGCATCGCGGAGAATGACGGGTTTCGGGCACGGTCAGGCACGGATCGCGATCACACGCGGGCACGTGAACGTCACTGCACGAAAGACACCAAACGTAGCTTTTTTTACAAAATACGCATGAAACCAAAGAAAAATACACTACTAACAAATGACAGCCATATTGGTACAAGCAACGTCTAGGCCACTGTCACGGCGTTATGTAGTAGGGTGAGCTCGCTGATCGTCTGAAGCCTAAAGGCCATCGCACACAAAATTGCAGAGGCTGCATAAGCATAGCATAAGACCGCTGGACCAATGAGCATCTTATGTAAATTAATATGGCGACTTTATGCTGGCTGCTCATTGGTTTAGCGGTCTTATGCTATGCATATGCAGCTTATGCAATTTTGTGTGCGAGCCCCTTAAGGGTCGACAGGAGTAACACTACCGACCTCTGTCGGGTTGCTTAGCTGCGAGTCCGTATTTTATTTATTATAAATTTTTTAAGAGCCAAAATGGAAAATCCGGCTATGTAGCGGGTTGCGGCTGATCTTACTGATTAAAACGAGCATAAGTTTAATGAGATTCGTTGATTAATTTGGCTAAAATTTGGGAAAAACCGTTTCTAAGCAGCTTTGCAAGCCTAAAAAACTGCTTAGAAACGGTTTTTCCCAAATTTTAGCCAAATTAATTAACGAATCTCATTAAACTTATGCTCGTTTTAATCAGTAAGATCAGCCGCAACCCGCTACATAGCCGGATTTTCCATTTTGGCTCTTAAAAAATTTATAATAAATAAAATACGGACTCGCAGCTAAGCAACCCGACAGAGGTCGGTAGTGTTACTCCTGTCGACCCTTAGGGTGGGGTCCCATGGAGCGGATTACGCGGAAGCGGAACGAGCGGATCACCAATCACGGGATTATTCTGATAGAACTCTTTCAAAGATTCCGTCGAAACGGTCCTGTGATTGGTGATCCGCTCGTTCCGCTTCCGCGTAATCCGCTCCATGGGACCCCACCCTTAAAGGCCATCGCACACAAAATGCATAGCTTAGCATAAAGCCCCTTGCACTATGCCAGGCAACAGGCAATAGGAACAGGGAATAGAAATCAGAAATCATGTATAAATGCAGAATAAACAGGGCTCTGTAAACTTAGCCGGTCAACTTCGACTTTATTAATTTTTTTTTTTTTTTATCGTTTGTTGGTCGTTTGTCGGTGATTGTTGGCCTAATTGCAACGTTTGTTGGTTCTTAATTTTTTTTTAAATTAAAAAAGAAAAATTAGCGTTAAGTTAGCCGGAAAAATTTTATTTTTAATTTAAAAAAAGCCTAATCGATGCGTAATCGTTTGCTGATGATTGTTGGTCTAATTTTAGCGTTTGTTGGTTTATTATTAGTCTTAAAAACGAAAAATGGTAAATATGATGACTATTGACTGGTCAATCGTGCGGAATAACCAAGCGTCTTGATTCAAGCAGTTTTATATATAATACATGTGTACAGTACATGCGTATAAACAGTACGCAATTAGGCGGGGGAGGGGCTCCGCCGCAGGCGGAGCCCCTTCCCCCGCATAATAAAACTAAACAAACTCCCAGCGTGATATCTAACTGCTTGAATTAAGACGCTTGATTATTTGTGTACTGTTAAAGCCCGTATTCATAGCCAGTTTTATAGATGTTAGCCTTACATAGAAATAAACCTTAAGTCGTAGGCAAATAAAACAATCATCGATTACTTTAATGTGAGATAATTTTTCGTTTTTTTTTTTGTTTTTAAGACTAATAATAAACCAACAAACGCTAAAATTAGACCAACAATTATCAGCAAACGATTACGCATCGATTAGGTTTTTTTTAAATTAAAAATAAAATTTTTCCGGCTAACTTAACGCTAATTTTTCTTTTTTAATTTAAAAAAAAATTAAGAACCAACAAACGTTGCAATTAGGCCAACAATCACCAACAAACGACCAACAAACGATTAAAAAAAAAAATTAATAAAGTCGAAGTTGACCGGCTAAGTTACCAGAGTTGAAAAAAACCGTATGCGCATAAGGGTGCATCCCGATGGAGAAGGAATAGCGGAACGGAACAGTAGTAACGGAAAAGAGATATGGTGGGGGGTTAACCAATCAAAGTAGTTCCGTTTCAATTCCGTTCCGTGTTATGATGAGTGGGTTCCCCATGGCACGGAGCTGTTACGGAACGGAAAAGAAACGGAAAAATTTGTAACCTATCCTGTTGAAAGTTCGCGAATAAGTGTGCTTGGCAGTGGATCGCTTTGCAACATATTTTTGCAAATAAAGAGCAATATGTCGTCATTAATAGATATTAAATGTGAAAATAAAATATATGTATGTTAAAATGCTATGTTAATATCCCAGGTAGCAAGCACATGTCATTTTGACGTCAAATACTAGTCATGTTTGTACAAATGACGTCAAATAACCAAAAAGCGACTATGTCTTTAAAAATGACATTATACTGACGTCATTCCATAACGTCATTATGACGTCTATTTTTAGTCATTTTTGGTCTATGACATCGGCGACTAATAATGGACGTTTATAAGACGTCATTTTTTAGACCATCTAAAGATGTCATTTTAAAGACGTCTTAAAGTCGTCCAAATAAGGTCTTTTTGTAATATAACTATTTTTACTTCTTAATATTGTATAATAAAGTAATAATAAAATAAAAACCACAAAATTAACTACAATATGTTTGTTTTGCAACTTTATGATTGAAGTGGCGAATTTATGGTATAAGTGGATGTAGTTGCGTGTGATTATAGTTTTATAATAACTATTTCATGCAGTGTTATAACTATCAAGAAGATTATCATTACAAGACTTTTGAACACGTTAAAGATGTACCTGTTATAGACAAGTACAGTTAATAAGGAAGCATCAGGGTGAGAAGATCGTCACTGTCCACTGGATCATCGAAGTCAAGCGACACGGGAACGGTACTGTACTAGGATGGGTGACCGCCTTGAGAGCATGTAACGAAACAGTTAAAGAAGCTTTTTTTTTTTTTTTTTTTTTAGATAAAGAAAAAGAACATTTTTAAATAAACGTTTATTAAGTAGACATTTTAACATTATAATTTCATAAAAAAAACATTTCTAGAAACCGGTATGTCGTACAATGGACCTATTTTTGCCGTCAATAAGACGTCAGAAAATGACGTCAATTGTCTGTGACATTAGACCGTCATTTTAACGTCATTATGCCGTCAGTTAGTGACGTCAGGAATGGTCAGTAACTGACCAAAATTTGACGTCAAAATGACTTATGTTTGCTACCTGGGATGTTAATGCTAATTAACCGTATGTGATATATTTTATTAATTACCAGAAATTCAAATGTGGATATTGCGGCTGGATTATTTGGCCTGATAAAAACGGACAAACTTCACATCTCTCATCCTTGCTTTGCAAATCATACAGAATTATTAATAATGGATAAAGATCGAAATAGCATATAATCTCTTTATAAATGGTATGTATATTTGTGTACAAGAGAGGCAATATATATATTTAATGAACTATTATTAATTTTTTATAAAATTGTAAGTATACTTAACATATTCTAACCATTAGTTATATTGAACGACAATTTTATAAAAAATAAATAATAATAGTTCATTAAATATATATATTTGCCTCTCTTGTACACAAATATACATACCATTTATAATGACAATTTTATAAAAAATAAATAATAATAGTTTATTAAATATATATATTTGCCTCTCTTGTACACAAATAATACATACCATTTATAAAGAGATTTCGATCTTTATCCATTATTAATAATTCTGTATGATTTGTAAAGCAAGGATAATGTGAAATTTGTCTGTTTTTATCGGGCCAAATAATTCAGCCGCAATATCCACATTTAAATTTCTGGTGATTAATAAAATATATCACATACGGTTAATTAGCATTAACATATTAACATAGCATTTTAACATATATATATTTTATTTTTACATATAATACCTATTAATGACGACATATTGCTCTTTATTTGCAAAAATATGTTGCAAAGCGATCCACTGCCAGGCACACTTATTCGCGAACTTTCAACAGGATAAGTTACAAATTTTTCCGTTTCTTTTCCGTTCCGTAACAGCTCCGTGCCATGGGGAACCCTCTCATCATAACACGGAACGGAATTGAAACGGAACTACTTTGATTGGTTAACCCCCCACCATATCTCTTTTCCGTTACTGTTCCGTTCCGCTATTCCTTCTCCATCGGGATGCACCCTAATGCCGGACATGTCACTTATGTGTCATTAGTCGGAGAAATTATATTTATCGCCCAAATTGACTTTGATAGGGCTCAGGGTGCCGTCCCATGCAGGACGGAATTTCGGAAAACGGAATCTCGGAATCATTCTGATTGGTTAGGCCCATGGGGCACAGTACAAGCCCCATGGGGCTAATCAATCAGAATAATTCCGAGATTCCGTTTTCCGAAATTCCGTCCTGCATGGGACGGCACCCTCATTCGATGCGGAACCGTTTGGTGGTCACGAATGTCGTTATTAAAACGTTTGGTGGTCAATCGTTTTCCTACAAAATAGAAAAAACCGTACGCTCACGCCATTGGTTGCATGAAAACGTGACCTAAGCTGTGTAATTTGATGGATAAATATTATTTATCAATCAAATTGACTTTCATACGGCTCATTCGACGCGGAATCGTTTGGTGGTCACGAATATCGTGATGAAAACGTTTGGTGGTCAACCGTTTTCCCGGAAAATAGAAAAAACCGTACGCTCACGCCATTGGTTGCATGAAAACGTGACCTAAGCTGTGTAATTTGATGGATAAATATTATTTATCAATCAAATTGACTTTCATATGGCTCATTCGATGCGGAATCGTTTGGTGGTCATGAATATCGTCATGAAAACGTTTGGTGGTCAATCGTTTTCCCGGAAAATAGAAAAGACCGTACGCTCACGCCATTGGTCGTATGATTCCATGACATTAGCCGGGCAATGTGATGAATAAATATTTATGAATACCGGCCTTAAGTCCCGGTCTGCAATAGGTGTTTTAAGCCCTAAGCCCTAAGGGCCTAAGCAGAATGGCTGTCTTGGCGGTGTTTTATGCCTTAAGTCTTTGTCTTATGTAACGCACAATACTGTACAGTATTGTGCGTTACATAAGACAAAGACTTAAGGCATAAAACACCGCCAAGACAGCCATTCTGCTTAGGGCCTAAGAAATTGGCCAATCACAGTCAATTATTCTCCTCAAATTCATTTGTGATTGAACAATTTCTTAAGGCTTAGGGCTTAAAACACCTATTGTAGATGGGCACTAAGCCTTAAGGCCATCGCACACAAAATTGCAGAGGCTGCATAAGCGTATAATGTATTTGACCGGAAATGAATGTCCGGTAAAGAATCTATATATGAAATCGTTTTTATTTCGTATGAAGACTTTTGAAGTGCAATTGAAAAGGTTTGTGAGTCATTCAGTTAATTTTGTAATTAATTAATCATTTTTTCACCATGCACTTAGCCGGAATAGATAAATTAAACAAAGTTTTTGTATCGAATCGTTTGTATTTCGTATGGAGAGTTATGAAGTGTGATTAAAAAGGTTTATGAGTCATCCAGATAATTTTAATTAATTATTTATAAACTATGTACCTAGCCGAAATATAGATTTTTAGTTATTCATGTTAAAAGAAGAAGGTGCTAGTATTCCCGAAGGTCCGTCTGCAGTCAGAATTAATATAAACGTTTTACAAATTATTTTATAATACTGAAACAAATAACATCCCAGCTAACACAATAGCAAAATATTTACCGAACATATTGACGGCAGATTGATGCCAAATGCTAAGCAGTTTTGCTATTGTGTTAGCTGGGATTATAACATGACATTGATAACGTTGTAATATATCTATGCCTGTTCAGAGTTTGCAAATCAAAGCAAGGAGGAACGCATAGTAATAACAATCGGAGGAGGTTATACAGATGTCCACACATTAATATGAGAGGAAATATTTGTGTTTATTTGTAGTCGTCTGGCAAAGACATGAAAGTACCGCCTATAACAATAAATTTGATTTTGTCATGTTTGCTTGCTACCTGGGTAAGACCGCTGGACCAATGAGCATCTTATGTAAATCATATGGCGACTTTATGCTAGATGCTCATTGGTTTAGCGGTCTTATGCTATGCTTATGCAGCCTATGCAATTTTGTGTGCGATGACCTTTAAGGCTGATTTATAGAGGCCGTAACCGTTGATTTAAGCCGTTATCTTTAAGAAATTGACCAATCACAGTCGAATGTGAGAAGAATAATCGACTGTGATTGGTCAATTTCTTAAAGATTACGGCTTAAATCAACGGTTACGGCCTTTATAAATCAGCCTTTAGTCCCGGTCTACAATAGATGTTTTAAGCCCTAAGCCCTAAGAAATTGACCAATCACATACTACGTTTACGCAGCGAGGCTATGCGTTTACGCGATGTAGTAACTTACGATAATTCACCTAAATTATCATAACTTACGATAATTCACTCCGCGTAAACAGGGGTGTCTAGCCGTGACTTAAAGTACGATAATAGCAGTAACTTACTCAAATTAGCTAATACTTTCCTTGCTAATACCTCGCGTAAACGGCGAATTTGATCAAGTGCAAGAGTGCAAGAGAGTGCAGCACAATCTGCAATGGAATTATTACCGAAACGTGACTTTATGGCTAAATTTCTTCGAGAAGTCGAGAATAGTACTCACAATATTACTTGTCGAATCCGTTTTGTCAGCAATTTGAACTGATAACCTCTAAATCGTATTACGGACCGGAGAGGAACACTATATACTTCGCGAATGCGTAAACGGCTCTCAAAAAGTATCGCAGAATACTACGCACGCGTAAACGGCTCTCAAAAAGTATCGCAGAATACTACGCACGCGTAAACGATAGAAAATTATGTATCGCGTAAACGCATAGCCTCGCCGCGTAAACGTAGTAACAGTCAACTATTCTCCTCAAATTCAACTGTGATTGAACAATTTCTTAAGGCTTATGGAGGATTCACACTGCGTCCGATGTTCGACGTACGACGATCCGACATCCAATAGGAAATTTTTGTCTCTAATAATAAATTCTGTTATTGGATGTCGGATCGTCGTACGTCAAACATCGGACGTAATGTGAATCCTCCATTAGGGCTTGAAACACCTATTGTAGATGGACACTTTATGAATACCGGCCAATGAGTACGATCTGCTGCTGCTTTTCACTAGAGACTTTTCACTGCCCATGAAATTTCACCTTAAGATATTACTTAAGACGGTCTTGAAATAAGATCTGATTATGGCCGGTATTCATAGTCAGATCTTATTTCAAGACCGTCTTAAGTAATGTCTTAAGACGCTAATACGGCTCTGTGATTGGTTCATGACATCTTAAGATTGAACTTAAGACGGTCTTAAATAAAAGAACCGACTATGGCCCGTATTCATAGTCGGATCTTATTTCAAGGCTGTCTTAAGTAATGTCTTAAGTTGCTAATACGGTCATTTCATTGGCTGAACGGAGTCTTAAGACGGCCTTTGACCAGACTTAAGACGATCTTAAATATAAGATCCGACTATGAATACGGACCTATGACTACGTTTACACGGCGGCTTATAAGCCGAAGTTATAACTGCCGTATACTATCCGATCCAAAACGTTTCTTCTTTTGATCATAATAATCATTTAAATAAGAGCTTCTTTTGATTTTAAACTACACTTTCTAGTATGTATATATCAAAAGAGATTAATTCAAATGTTTAGAGTATGAAAGAGGCTCATATTTAAGTAATCATATTGATAAAAAGAAGAAAAGTTTTGGATCGGATAGTATACGGCAGTTATAACTTCGGCTTATAAGCTGCCGTGTAAACGTAGTCTAAACAAAGACTTAAGGCATAAAACACCGCCAAGACAGCCATTCTGCTTAGGGCCTTACTGATTAAAATGAGCATAAGTTTAATGAGATTCGTTAATTAATTTGGCTAAACTTTACAAAGTTCGAATTACAAATGGTTTTTTTGTAAAGTTTAGCCAAATTAATTAACGAATCTCATTAAACTTATGCTCATTTTAATCAGTAAGATCAGCCGCACATCGCGACAGAGCCGGATTTTCCATTTTGGCTCTTAAAAGTTTATAATAAATAAAATACGGAGTTAAAGTGTAGTTTAAACTGCACTAGTGCATAAAGTGCACTGCCACTATAGGAGCCCCTTAAGATGCTAATACGGCTCTGTGATTGGTTCATAACATCTTAAGATCGTACTTAAGACGATCTTAAATATAAGATCTGACTATGAATACCGCCTAGGACTCTATGGTCCGTATTCATAGTCGGATCTTATATTTAAGATCGTCTTAAGTCTGGTCAAAGGCCGTCTTAAGACTCCGTTCAGCCAATGAAATGACCGTATTAGCAACTTAAGACATTACTTAAGACAGTCTTGAAATAAGATCCGACTATGAATACCGGCCATAGGCCCGTACTCATAGTACGGGCCTATGGCCGGTATTCATAGTCAGATCTTATATTTAAGATCGTCTTAAGTACGATCTTAAGATGTTATGAACCAATCACAGAGCCGTATTAGCATCTTAAGATATTACTTAAGACAATCTTGAAATAAGATCCGACTATGGCCGGTATTCATAGTCAGATCTTATATTTAAGATCGTCTTAAGTACAATCTTAAGATGTTATGAACCAATCACAGGCCCGTATTCATAGTCGGATCTTATTTCAAGACTGTCTTAAGTAATGTCTTAAGTTGCTAATACGGTCATTTCATTGGCTGAACGGAGTCTTAAGACGGTCTTTGACCAGACTTAAGACGATCTTAAATATAAGATCCGACTATGACTACGTTTACACGGCGGCTTATAAGCCGAAGTTATAACTGCCGTATACTATCCGATCCAAAACTTTTCTTCTTTTTATCAACATGATTACTTAAATATGAGCCTCTTTCATACTCTAAACATTTGAATTAATCTCTTTTGATATATACATACTAGAAAGTGTAGTTTAAAATCAAAAGAAGCTCTTATTTAAATGATTATTATGATCAAAAGAAGAAATGTTTTGGATCGGATAGTATACGGCAGTTATAACTTCGGCTTATAAGCCGCCGTGTAAACGTAGTCTATGAATACGGACCACAGAGCCGTATTAGCATCTTAAGATATTACTTAAGACAATCTTGAAATAAGATCCGACTATGAATACCAGCCTATGAATACCAGCCTATAGCTTCATTGGCTATGTTTCCATCGAGGGTTTAAATCGGGTCAGAGTCAGCCAGTTAGCCAATAGTTATGCTGGTTACAATTGCAATTAGGTTAATTCCGTTATAACCAGCATAACTATTGGCTAACTGGCTGACTCTGACCCGATTTGAACCCTCGATGGAAACATAGTCATTATTGAGGTCTGAGGTGCCGACTGCCGAGTGGCATATCCCCTCCATCTGAGTAGTTCGGACACGAACCATAGCACGGACACGAACCTAGGGATCCAGGATCCCTACACGAACCATGTGTGTATGTACATACCGTTACCGAGCGTAATGACGTAGTTGACATCCACTTTCTCAGGCGGCGCGTCAGTATACGTCCGTTGGAACGGAATAATCCGGATGGCCGCTGATGGCCGCTCTCAGGAGTCTCAGGTTTCTCTCTGGTGCTACCTTGGTTGATGCAGCATTGATGTGTATTTCAATCTTCTCCAAATATTTTATATAAAATATATTGTATTAAGAATGACGTTTGTGTGTGTACTACGACCGCTATATCTATTCTGTATGAAGCAAAGAAAGTGTGCATCAGTGAGCCACTTGATAAAGCTATCTAATCACAAAATTCATACATCTAGAGGTTGGTATACACTTTCTATCTGTGATAGCCAAATCTGTCGAAAAGAGATTTTGTAGAAATCTGCATTTGTTACAAATTTTGTCAGCGATGCCAGCAGAAGTGTAATGGCTCGTCTACAATAGCCGCAATAGTATGCAGTAAGACGTAAGCAGTAAGCTGTTGACATGGAATTTTTATAATTCAAGAATAATCGACTATGGTTGGTCAATAGCTTACTGCTTACGTCTTACTGCATACTCCTGCTGCCATTGTAGACGACGCTTAACTTTTTCGTAACAGTAACAGTAAAGTTTCGATCAATCGCGTTACTCGATTTGGGAATGTACGGCCGTACGGCACACGTACGGACGTGTGTGTCCGGGCCCTAAGGGCTTTGGCACATAGAAAAACTTAAGCAGTAAAACTTAAGCAGTAAGAAATCAACAGTATGGATTCGCTACCGCTTAGGTAGCCTTAAGTTCTTGACTCTGATTGACTGATTTTCTTACTGCTTGAGTTTTACTGCTTAAGTTTTTCTATGTGCCAAGGCCTTAATGGGATTTTTACAATTCAAGAATAATCGACTGTGTTTGGCTTACTGCTCACGTCTTACTGCATACTTTTACGGCTATTGTAGACGAGCCGTAAGATCTACCCCGATAGCAACGTGTCTGCATTGTTGCTGGCACGTTGCCGACAACATAATATATGTTGCTGTCAGAATTGTGGCAACTAAATCCGCATTTGTTGGCAAGTTGATGCTTTCACGATATAACAATTTTGTATAGCAACTTGCCAGCACTTGGTGGCAATTTATGCTACGGCCTAAAATCGTCTGATTCAAAATTCGAGCTGTTGCTGTTATGTTGCTGTAATAATTCATAGGATCACACAATGCTGTCACATTGCTAGCAACGCGAAATAAATTTGATGCTGTTCTCTTGCCGACAAATTGCTGGCAATACATATATCCAACGTTGCCTGCGTGTTGCTTCAAATATTAAATTACTCGAAATCAATTGGAGCAACTGCACGGCAAGTTGCCAGCATCATAAGCAATCACAGGTTTGCGCGATTTTGCTCAAACACGCTTTGCTATCTGGGTAATGGAATATTGTGGTAAATTAGTGAGAGAAGCTGAAAGTCTGCCGTTTCATAATTATTTCAGTCAAATATTCTATTACAATTCTATTTACAAATCGGGATTGATGTGTAGCTTTCTGTGAACATGAATGATTAGTAATAGAAGAGACTTGAATTCAGTCTTGACCCTCATTCTGTATATATTCCGATAAAAGAATGAGAGATTTTAAAGAAAAGACTGAGGATCAAGAGAGAATATTAGAAACTTAAAAGTACTATAACAAGAGACTCTGTTCTATTCAAAAGGCCCTTTTTATTCTATTCAAATGATTATGAAGCAGCAAAATCTGCTTGGTTTCTGCTGTCAATATGTTGCTTTCAGATATCAGCAAATTCTGCTAGCAAAATACAAGCTAAATTCAGATACTAATGCAGATGCCAATCTGACAAAATCTCTGATCAAATCTACTGTAAATTTATTAGTGTACCACTGATATTTCTTTTACCAGATGCTATATTATACATATAAGCTGACTAATGAATAAGTAGAACTTTAATATACATATTTTTTGCAGTTATATATCATGGCGAGTATGAAACACAGGATCCTAAAACAGAGGCTGATATGTAGGTAAAATAACTGTATTCTTTCTTCATGTAAGATTTGCAAAATGGATAAATTTTTTAACCCTTCGAGGCCATATAGGGTGGTGGCCACCCCAACAAAAATTCAAGGCCCGATATTTTTAAGCTAGGCTTTATAATCAGTGTCCCTCCACCCACAGGATCCTTAGTTGGGTCCCTTTCTCGAAGATCCGTGCAGTAGAAAGGCTTTAAGCCATGTCAGTTATGTTTGGTAAACATTTGAAAATTATTATAGGGGTGACCAGCCCGGTGTAGCCTCGATGTATATTTCTTACCGCGACCAAAAATTACAATATTTTTGTTCATCGAGCACATTTCGGGTTTTGTACCATACATATTTTTGAACAATACCTTTAAGATGTTTCATGAATTTTTACGTCTCATAGTTGGAATTATGAAACTTTGAATCCGTCTGGGGTGGCGATCACCCCAGTGTGGCCGGGGCGTATTAAAAAAAGAGGTGTGGCCTCGGAGGGTTAAATTAATTTTTTACACCACAAAATTGATAACTTATGTGAAAATCAGCATAAAATGTAACTTTTCTTCCAACACATAAATTTACTTGAAATTGTTTATAGTAATAAAATAATTTTGTACGTGCAATAAATATAATAATCTCTTGCTTTTGCTTGTGAGAATTTTATAATGTTAAATTCGACGAATTTTCTTGTTATCAATTTTTTTACATACCATCAATAATATAATATATTATATTATGGGTAATTATGTTAGGTTTATAATTCTAAGTCCGTCAATGCAAATTACCTTACTGTTTATCTTTCCAGAGTTAATGTCACTTTTATTGACAAAACAGGCAAGAAAGTTAAAGTAAAAGGAAAAGTGGGAGATAACATACTTTATCTAGCTCATAGATATGAAATCGACATTGAAGGAGCGTGCGAAGCTAGTTTAGCATGTACAACTTGTCATGTATATGTACACCATGATTACATAGACAAGCTTCCAGCTCCTACTGAAACGGAAGAAGATCTTTTGGATTTAGCACCTTTTTTGAAGGAAAATTCTAGGCTAGGTATATCCATCTTTATTATTTAAAAAAAAAATAATGGCATTACTAAAATTAAAATGTATAATATGATTACTAAGAGCGAAAAATCTTTGCTTATTTTGGCTATCCAGGCCTAGTCATCAATCATATATAAAGTTTGTAGGTAATAATGGTAATATTAAAGAAAAAATAGTTTTAGATCCTTAAACCCCCACCGGAAACAGTTCTGACCTCCTAACGATGTCTTTATTCGTTCGATGGTTCATCATCAGAACTGTCCAGATGACAAAGATGACAAATATGTCATTGCTATGCTCAGAAGGTACCTGTATATTTAAAAAAATAAATAAACTGGTACATCCGCCGCTTCATGCTCCCTCTGCCCAGGACAGATTTCATTGGTATCGTATGAACGTCACTGATTGTGTCACTGATTCCGAAATAAATACACGATGTTTTCACACTTGCAATTAACTGATTTTTTATTTTATAGTTGAACATGACTCCCAGAATTCTAGTTTTTGTTTTTATTCCTGTCTAAAGATTTCTTTTTGTGTCTATGCTACCTTCTTGTAATAACAGTGATAACAAATAAATATTGATTTTTTGGTATATTTTTTGACGCAGTTCTTGGCTGAGTTCTTGGTTTTATATTTGGTTAAGTTACGCAGGCAAAAAGAATTGGAATCAGTGACACAGTCAGTGATGTCCATACAACGATACCAATAAAGTCTGTCCTGGGCGGAGGGAGCATAAAGCGGTTGATGTACTAGTTTATTTTATTATTATTTTTTAATATACAGATACCTTCTGAGCATAGCAATGACATATTTGTCATCTTGGACAGTTCTGATGATGAGCCATCGAACGAATAAAATGACATCATTAGGAGGTCAGAACTGCTTCCGGCGGGGGTCTGAGGATCTAAAACTATTTTTTTTTTTAATACTACCATTATTACCTCTAAAATTTATATATGATTGATGACTAGGCCCGGATAGTCCAAAATTCCTTATAAAAATAAGCGATGTTTTTGATTAAATCTTAGCTAATCTAAGAACTTAACTCTTCACCTGTATACGTTTTTCTGGGATCTTTATAGTGCATTTGTGGATTTGTCTCGTCTGACGTTATTTTCTCTACCTTAAAGTATTTTAAAAAATCTGAAAAAATTCACAAAACATCTATACATTGTAGTTGACGATTCGATAGTCATTTTGATAAATATCGTTTATTTAATATTTTATTTTTAATGAACTTTGAATAAGAATAAAGGAAAGAGATGAATTTCTTTAAAAATTTGTAATTTTTTTCTTACGCAGTATAAAAAAATCCTTTTAAGGTTTTTTACTTCAGAGGTAAGTGTTCAAGAAAAAAATAGTGCAGATTGATATTTTCAAAAAAGTTGAATTATTCAGGAAGGTCAAAACGGTACTTTTTAGGTAGGGAAAATCGTTGACAAATGAAAAATTAAATATAATAATTATATATAATATGAATATATAAAATAAAAAATTATATATAATATAGCATTTATGACATTTTTAAATAATTTATTACTTTATGTCATACAATAATATAAATGTTGAAGTGTTGAACAATGACAAAATATGTTGAAAAAAATTGGTCTGCCAAGCTTCGGCCGCCGTCCGAAATTCCATTTTTTGAGAATAACTAAACTAGAGGAGCAACTATTTGTCAAAATTTTTTAAAGGGACATTGTTTTGACCAAAAACAACATTTATCATAAATAACTGCAACATTTTTACTTACAGACAAAGACCATGTACGAGTGTATACCTGGGTCTGAGACATCTGTGCGAAATTTGACTTGCTTGGCATTCAGCGATATGTTTATCTTTCGAAGCGGCTTTGGATCCTTGGATTCCTTTTCCCCACCTACTTTTTTTTAGAGGGGGGAGTCAGACAGGCAGGCTTGTCAATTAGTTCTCAAGTTACAAGCAAATGTTGTTTTAGCACGGACGTTGTAGACCCATGTATACAGGTGGAGAGTTAAATTATAATAATATAAGATTTTTAGAATAATTTTCAAATTAAGTTTTGTTTTTATATTCAAATTGTTTCTAGTAAATTGATTCAAAATTATTTTAAAACTTTTTCCACAATAACAATTTTTTTTTTTAGAATAATAGATAGGGCATGTAAAAATAACACAATGTTTATAACTGAAATTGTCTCGCCTTAATAATGCCGAGTTAATATTGACCTTGAAGACGACACTATGTGTGACATTCTAATAAATCTTGCCAGTGTGTCTGGATTCTTTATATATGACTACGTTTACATGGCCCGATTTACACCGAAGTTATAACATCGGCGTAAATCGGGCCGTGTAAACGTAGTCTATAACATACTATTTATATATTTTTGACGTAAAATAAGACATCGTAACTAGAATAAAAATAATTCATTATATTGAGTCTAGATTTCATTTTTTACATTATTTGCAATTCAGTTAAATAAATAGGGGTGTTATGGATCTCTCACTGTCTAAATGTTTTTAAACCATTATTGATTATTATCTTTGTAGTCTTGTTCGCACTTCCTCTTTTAATGAAAATGAAAACATAGTATTATAAAATTTATTTATTACTAAAGGTAACAATCAACATTGATTACTACTAAACGCAGTCTTTTAAAACATTTTTGTCACGCACTGCCATTTGGCTTGGAAATACCGTTTATATGTTACTCTGAACGGACAAAAACCTTTGCTTTTGAACTAACGATAATGTGAAAACAAGCAACTTAGTTAAGCAATTTATTTTATACATATACACACATATAAAAAACGATTTTTTGTTTGTGACATTATAGCCCAACATAATTGTAAGGAGTAAAAAAACTTTAACATATATAGCTCCACAAATACGAATAAATCTTGTTTATGTTTTCTTTCTAGGTTGTCAAATAATTTTGAAGAAGGAATTAGATGGCATAGAGTTAGAATTACCTAAGGCGACTAGAAATTTTTATGTTGATGGACATACCCCCACTCCGCATTAGACAATTTTTTTATTGAACCAAATTAAACATGTAAATATTTATAATATCGTTTATTCGTAAACATATTTTATAATAAATAGCATTACTGAAAATCTGTATGCATGTGATCTTTTATTCGGGATCTTTTATCGGAATTAGATAAAAATGTACAGAACATAAAAAATAACGAACATCATTTATGTAACGTTTCTGTATAATACAATATATTTTTATTTCTTATACATAGATTATGATACATATCTTCTTTTTTTAATTACAATCATATATGATATTAATACAACACATTTATGATATAATGCATTCACGAATTAAAAATCTGATTCCTTGAAACATCTTTGTAACATCTAATATATGTGAATACTGAAAACTATCTGATTAGTTTTCAAACCTGTACTGTCACAAATATTGAAAATTTTATATTCCAGACAGGTACCATAGACATTTTCTCAGTTTGAGAACCATCAAACTTATTTTTCGTTTACTCGCAAACGTATGCTTAATATGCCTATAAGCTATCCCAAAAATGACTTCTTACGAAAATTAAAAGAAAGAACTTTTTCCTCAACATAAAACTTTTTGCAATTAATATCATATTAAAAATTCATTGACCGGCAATTAAGCACCGCGGAAAAAAATCGTTTGAAGTTTATTTAAAACATCTACGTTATACGTAGTATATTATATGTAATGTACAAGCTTAATTCGTAAAAAACAATTTAATTCTTCATTCAATTAAATACTGTCGATAATTATACCGTTAACGTTTTGAATTAAGGAAAGTATTCTTTCGTCCAATTAAAAATCTAATAAGATTTTAATATTTCTTGAGAGATGTGGGCTGTTCTATGTCTGCATCGTTTTGCATTTCTATTTATAATCTTTTCTGTTTACTTTCTCTCACAACATGCGTACACGCGAACAACACGCACATACGAAATATCGCTTGTACCTTTTCTTTTCTCCTTTCCTCTTTGTTCTCTTTTATCTCTTCTTTTTTTCCCTTATTTCTTCCTCTCTTCATTTATTTTATACACGTACTTGATCTCTCTAATTTTCTTTCTGTTTTTTCTCCTGCCTTTTTGCTTTCATTCTTTCTCTACTTCATTCCTTGTCTCATTCACATATCCCTGTTCATTTTGCTTCCTCATAGAAGAAGCTTTGTTTTCGTAAATTCGTATATGAACCTTTGATTGCGTATAAAGTTGGTTCTAATCAACCAAATTTAAAAGAATTATATATAAAATAGGGGTAGAAGAAACCAAAGAAAAGATTGTTTTTTGAGTTTTTGATGTTATATGTTCAGAGTGTTCTAAAACGTCGAAATATCGCATTAAAAAAATGTCCGTATGTATGTATGTGTGTATGTGTGTATGTGCTAAATTTACCGAATTTCTATAACTCCAGAACTAATCAACCAAATCTTAACGAATTACATATGAAATAGGGGTAGAAAAGACTGAAGAATATAATAGAATTAATAAAAATTGTTAACAATAAAGGGGTTACCGATTTCTGTTAAAAAAAACAACCAAGTTTACTGAAATTTCTATAACTCAAGAACTGATTAACCAAATTTTAAAAAATTATATATGAAATAGGGGTAGAAAAGACTGAAGAACATAATAGAATTAATAAAAATTGTTAATAATAAAGGGGTTACCGATTTCTGTTAAAAAAAACAGCCAAGTTTACTGAAATTTCTATAACTCAAGAACTGATTAATCAAATTGCTGTAACCAGCGCAAGGAAGGAGGAAACGGGCGGCCCCACTGGAATGTGCACAAAGTCATTTATTAAGTCACTCTTATACAGTACGATCCGTGATGGCTCTACACGATCTGTTAGCAACGACTGCCCGACGTTGTCTGCCCGCCGTGGGCACAATCTAGACCCGTGTGCGTGTGTACCGTGTGTACGTGCTAAGAGCGAAGGGGGGGGGGGGGAGAGAGAACTTCGTACTGTCGGTTACTGCACTCTCCCCTCGCTTATAAAAAAAAAGTATATATATATGTGTAAAACATAAGGAAAATAAATGCAAATATAAATGTGTTGTGTTTTTAGGAAAAAAGACGAGAAAAAAAAAGAACATAAATGAAATCCGAACGCTGGGAAAAATAAGTAAACATGAATATCTTCTTTTTTTTTCTTTTCTACTGTTTTACTTGTTCTTTTTGTTATTTTCCTTTTGTTTTCGCAGTAAGCGCTTAGATCGGCGTACCGTGTTTGATTTCGCGTCGCTTTATTTGTCAGTAGTAATTTTGTCTGGTATCGCTCGTTCATTATCCAGTGTCGCATTACATTCTCGTATTTGGTTACTGTGCCTTTTCCATAAGATTTCAGGAGAAATTTCAACTACATATGTGACTCCCGGGGTTAATTCGCGTACAATTTTTGCCTTGGTCCATGTAATTTTTGACCTCTATAATCGGTAACCATAACCGTGTCGCCTATTTCGAAATTAACGCTTCTTGTACCCCTATGATTACGCATTTGTCTGTTTTGCGCTGCGTATATGTTTTCATCCGCATTTTGGGGGCGTAACAGAGAAAATCTTGTTTTTAGCTCGCGCCCTAAGAACAATTTGGCAGGCGTTTGATTAGTAGCGCTATGAGGAATCGAGCGATAATCTAGTAAAAACTGTCTAATCGCGTCTTGTAAATCGAGGCCATCCTTCATAATACATTTTATTTTACGTTTAAAGGTGTCGACTAAATTTTCTGCCGCGCCGTTCGTGGCTGGTTGATGGGGAGGAGTCGTGCTATGTCTAACACCTGCTTTCTTTACGAAATCGCGAAACATTAACCCGACAAATGATTGGAAATTATCGGTCACCAAATGTGCGGGGTATCCGTAGCGAGAAAACAGGTCTTTGAATTTTTGAACTGTTTCGTTTTCGGTCATATTGGGCATTATGAAAGCTTCAGGCCACTTTGAATGGCTGTCTATAATCAAAAGAATCATTTTATTATGTATCGGTCCTAAAAAGTCAGAATGCACTCTGTGCCATGGTGTTGTAGGCCATACCCATGGAGTTAATGGGATTTTGATGGGTCTCTTTTTTACTTGCAAACACGCCATACAAGACCGCGCGCGTGACTTGTTCAAGATCGTTGTCAGTTGAGGCCACCACACAAATCCGCGAGCTAAAGCTTTCATTCTGCTTATACCGAAATGACTAAAATGCAATTCTTTCAAGACTAAATCCCGCAATTTTATCGGTATGACTACTCTATGACCCCATAGAACGCAATTACTTTCAACGGATAATGCTTCTCTTTTATGCCAAAAGGTTCTAATGTTTTCATCTTTAGGCTCTTTTTCCGGCCGTCCATCCATGCAGTACGCTATTACTTTACATAAAGTATTATCTTCGCGCGTGAATTTCTGAACTTGTCTCCAATCTAAGCTAGCGAAGTCGCAGGGCCGGCGAAGTAAAATTTTTCAGTGTATGGAGTTGCCGGCGGACATTTGGAGAGGGGGGGGGGGGGGGGTGGAAATAAATATTCATATCTATTTACATGGCAAAAGTAGCTGCTCTAATATTATTTTTCTTTATAAATGAATTGATTAGCTCCTCTTCGTCTAATCTCTCTACAAGATCTTGATGCGTATATAATATCGCAATATTATTTAACCGCTTTTGATGCATCGTTGATTTCACATAATTTTTTAATAATCTTAAATGCGAAAATGATCTCTCATTTGTACACGACGTTGCGGGAATTGTTAAAAGCACGCGAACTAATTTTTTGTACTCGGGTACAAGATCCCCGATTTCGCGATTGTCTTGCAGAAATTTTACAACATCAGCCAAACACTGAAAAGTAATTTTTCTTAATGATGCGATTTCGAAAAACATGTTACTATGCAATTTCAGTTTTTGTTCGTCGAAATCGTTCGATCTGTCAGATTTTGGTACCGAGTTATTACAATTATAAAACTTAACTATTTCTTCCCTTATAGAAATTTAATACTGTAAGTGCGATTTTTTGGCTAGTAATTAATCACTTAAAAGCACTATTAAAAGCACTGTTAATAGTGCTTTTAAATGATTAATCACTAGCCAAAAAATCACTTACAGTATTAAATTTCTATAAGGGTTCTACGCTAATATTTTGCTTGCCTACCACAAAGTCTTCGAAAGAATTTAGCAGCGTCATGGTTTTCGAATTGAATCGTTCATTCATCGACATCAAAACTTGATCAGAAATTTCAAAGTAGATCCTGCGATAATATTCTTTCGGTGTTTGAAAAGTATGAGCCTTGCTCGCACTACTTATTGTTTCAAGGCGCTTAGGTAGTTTACGCGGACGATATACTTTGGGTTCTTCTAAGCCCAGTGCCTTTTACCACCTTCCGTAGATATAACCCATGTATTATCGAATTTTGATTCTCGCATTTGTTTTAGGCTATCCATAACTACCGTAACTTTTTTATGTGATTCGTTTACATTTAGGCTCGATTTTTGTAGCTCAATATTTAGAATTTTGATGCGGTGAAAAATCTCAATTATCAAAGTTAATAGAAAGTAGAATTCGAAGGTTTCAAAATACTTGATGAATCTTGCTGCTTTTGCTGATGTACTGTACAATCCAGTGTTCGATCAAGACTCATTTCGTCAAAAAATGTTAAGGCAGCTGTATAATTGTCTTTATCGTCGTGTATAGTCTTTAAAGATTTAATCCGCATACACCACCTAAAAAATAGTTTCAAATATTATTTCGAATAAGGATACAGTGTAAGAAAATTATTATCTTTATATGCCGCCTTTTATATGTCGTCGCTTTCACTAAGGTTTTTCTTATATATATTAGGCCGCTGAATACGAATTTTTTATGGAGTGCTATAAAATGAGTCATTCATTGTTTATAACCATTTTTTAAAACAATTAAACAATTTGGAATTTTTCATTTCTGAAAAAATTGTTTCACATTTTTTAGGTCATTTAGGACAAAAAAGGTTGGTACTGACATTTGCGTAGAATGCAAACTTTCATGAGAAGAACATCCCAAGGTTTAAAAAAAATTCGAGTCACAATTTTTGACAAATTACCACATGGATACCTTATTCTTAGCTTATTTTTAATCCAGCTAGACTTAAGGGGTCATATACGTTTCTCGGCTCTGAAAAGTGGTCCAATAATTATGAGGGATTGCCAGAAAACTATTAGACCGATTAAGTTGAATCTTTTTTTATTGTAAAGAATGTCTTTTGCAGGAAAGGAAACATACACTAAGAAGAAAAAATACAAAAAAATGTAGCGGCTGCGTGCATTGGCGTAGGACGCGCAGGCACAAACGGTGGGCGTGATTCAGCTCGTAGGATTAATCTGAAACAAAATTTGTGGAATTTTTATTATTTTTTGGGATCGTGATTCTCGTGTGACGAGAGGGATTTTTCGAAAAAAAATTACGGAAATGGTCACACTTTCAAAAAGTTGAAATCACGAAAACTTTTTGAAAGTGTGACCATTTCCGTAATTTTTTTTTTTTTCGAAAAATCCCTCTCGTCACACGAGAATCATGATCCCAAAAAATAATAAAAATTCCAAAAATTTTGTTTCAGATCAATCCTATCGAGCTGAATCACGCCCACCGTTTGTGCCTGCGCGTCCTACGCCAATGCACGCAGCCGCTACATTTTTTTGTATTTTTTCTTCTAAGTGTATGTTTTCTTTCCTGCAAAAGACACTCTTTACAATAAAAAAAATTCAACTTAATCGGTCTAATAGTTTTCTGGCAATCCCTCATAATTATTGGACCACTTTTCAGGGCCGAGAAACGTATATGACCCCTTATATTTATCTTCTAATACTACATTATAAGTAAAAAATGTTTTTTATATTTATTTTATAATTTTGTTATTTATTGAAGCATGTACTTTATTGTTTGTTTAGTGTAATGAATTGTTTTCATTTTTTTTAAGCTTTCCACGAATGTAATTTTGATTCAAGAAGATATATTTTTTAAAACATCGATTGATTTTTTAAATGCAAATTATGTGAATGTATTTTACAAAATGATGAAAATAACTACAAACTCTGTTATTATAACATAATTATTCATTTACCTTGTTGGACAATAGGGACTTAATTTCGGGCTGTCTCCAGATTGCAGATTCTTAAATTGCGCCATTTGTTTGGGCGAGTCACGTATAAAGTTTATGATGTCTTTAACAATTCCAATGAAATTTCGAGCACACGGCACATGTTCAATAGCATCTTGGACAACAAGATTTAGCGTATGTGCATTACAATGCACATATATAGCTCGTGGTTCTATCTCTTTTATACGTGCTTGCAAGCCCGTAATTCGCCCACTAACATTCGACGCACCATCGTAACACTGTCCTCTTATGTTACTCAATTTTAAATCAAATCGAGTAAGCACGTCTTTTACAATACCAAATAGCGTTTCTGAATTTGTTTTTCCAGATTCATAGAATCCCATGAAAATTTCCTTTGTCGATAAATCGTCTAACGATATTCGGAAGCATTATAGAGATTTGTTCCAATCTTGATACGTCAGATGTTTCGTCCAGAGTTACAGCATAAAAACCAGCTGATTTTATTTCTTCGAGATTTTGTCGCACTACTTTGTTTGCGAAAAGTTCGAGAATTTCGTTGATAATATCGTGATGAATCCATGTATGGCCGGTTCGGGCCGGTAAGGGAAGGTAATAAAACATAATAAAATGTAAAAACGTAAGGAGACGTGGAAAAGTTCAAACGAAAAACGTTCAAAAGGAAAAATTAATTGTTTTTTCTGATTGATTTGAGAACCCAATAAACGAGGTTGTTATTCACGTATACCGTTTTCTTTAATAAAAAATTCACAAAATCCCAAATTTTTTAGCCGGTTGCACTACCCCTCCCCCTCCATGAATAATATTTCAGCTTCTATCAGAGTATGGAATTCCAGAAATGTCAGAGTATGGAACACTCCATACTAACCATAGCGGTTTCGCCGGCCCTGCGAAGTCGTACGTTTTTATTGAATTTAGATAGACATCTGGGATTTCTTCTAGAATAGGGAATTTGTTGTTGTTTATGTTGTTGATGCTGGTGATTGGCATTCGACTTAACCAGTCAGCATAGTTGTCTTTGCTTTTTATACTTTTTATTTTGTATCTAAAGGCTGCTAAGAATGCCGCCCAACGTTGTAACCGCGCTGCTGCGATTGTTGGGATTGATTTTTCCGGATGTAGAATACGCGATAACGCTGCGTTGTCTGTTTGTAATGTAAATTCGTGTCCTATTAAAAATTCATAAAAATTTTTTATGCCGAAAATAATGGCCAACCCTTCACGATCCAGTTGGGAGTAATTACGTTCGCTTTGATTTAATGTACAACTCGCATACTGAATCGGGCGATCTATGTCTTTTGTGTGCTAATACCGCTGAAATGCCGTAAGGTGATGCATCGCATGTTAATATTATCGGCTTTTTAGGGTCGAAGTGAACTAATAGTTGCTGAGATGTTAAATCATTTTTTATCTGTTGAAAAGATTGTTCACATTCGTTAGTCCATACAAATTTATGATTTTTTTCTAAACATTCGTATGAAGGTTTTAATTTTGTAGCTAGCTTAGGCAAGAATCTGCTGTAGTAATTAATTGACCCTAGAAAACTTCTTAATTGCGATACATCCGTTGGTCTAGGAGCTTTTTGTACACATTCAAATTTCTTTTTGATCGGGTATATGCCCGTTTTATCGATTTTAAATCCTAAATAATTAATTTCGTCTTGGAAAAATTTACATTTTTCCTTTTTTATTTTAAATCCTGCTTCATTTAGTCTCCTGAGAACTTCTTACAATCGTTTAAAATGTTCTTCCTGTGTAGCAGCTGTATTAACAACATCGTCGATCAACATGGCTACTCCCGGAATTCCAATAAGTAGTGTTGTTAGAATTCTTTGAAATGATCCTGGTCCGGTCGCGATACCGTACAACATTCTAAGGCATTTAAATAACCCTATATGTGTTACAATTACTAATATTTCTTGGGACTTCTTATCAAGCGGTATTTGTAGAAATGCTTCAGAAAAATCTATTATCGTGTATTTTGTACCTCCTCCTAAGATTGAAAAAATGTCTTCAATACGTGGCAATGGGAAGTGATCGATGATCAGAAATGACTGTTACTTTGAAATTACCTACTATCCGAATACTTCCATCCTTTTTTAATAATGGGATTATTGGAGTTCCCCATTCACCATATTCAATAGGTTCGATAATCGAGTTATCTTGTAGCCGCTTTAACTCCATTTCTACTTTCGATTTTAATGAGAAGGGTACTTTGTACGGTTGCATGAATTTTGGTCTCGTATCCGCTTTAAGCTGGAGTTTTACAAAACCTTTTGTAAATTTACCCATGCCAGGTTCGAAAACATTTTTGTGCACTCTACGATTGAGTTCCGTATCGCAAAGCGCGGTTGGCTGGTACAGCCTTGTAAAAAGGACTCGGCAGTCAAGGTATTGGTATGGAACGACTAATCAAAGATGCGGTCTTGGTTGTATCGAGAATTTAATGTTGCTGTTGCGAAGTCACGGAGAGTTCTGAGGCGAGCGGTATTCACAGAGAGTGTCTAGACGGTAATTGCGAGCGCGCGAGGAGAGGGAGTGTTCGACGAATAGCGCGATCGTTTCCGAGGATCGAACGAGAAATTCGGGTAACCGTTAGATTTCGCAGGGATGCGTCGGATAACGACAAGGTCTCGCAGATAAATACGCGAAATGAAAACACGGCGAGCAATACAGAAATTTAACGCTCGAAACGAACGGAAGAGCCGAGAGAGTTCTCGCGATTCCTGAACATACCGCCCGCCTCGAATGCTTACATTCGAAACGAGAATTATATGAATACAATGAAAACTTAACTCTAAATACATAATAAACTTAAACCTAAATACATAATGTAATGTGTTAATACAATGAAACTTAAATCTAAATACAGTTGCGCTTTATACATATATACATATCGTTTGGGTGACCGGAAGATGGATCGCGTTACAGCCGCTGGCCGCCCGCCTTGACCGGTTCCTTTTCGGTTTCGACATTGATATCGATAGGCAAGAAACACAGCTTGACAATGGGTCGCTTATATTCGGAGCGTGCGGTTGTGACGGTAACGACGCGCGTCAGGCCGTCATCCTCGGGATGACAGACGGTAATACGTCCGAGTTCCCAATGACTTGGGGGGGGGGGGGGGGGCGAGCGGATTACGTACAAGGACGATCTGACCAACTTTGGCCAGGTTTTGGATAACGCGCCACTTCGGGCGCTGTTGGAGCGTATGCAAGTAGTCGCTCACCCATGACCTCCAAAAACCTTCAGTGATTCTCTGTACGAGTTGCCACCGTGAGAGCTGGTTCTCCGCCATGTCGAGCACGCTTGGTTCGGGGATTGCGATAAGACTGGCGCCGATCAAGAAATGACCGGGAGTAAGGGCGCGATAGTCGTCGATACTCTCGGAGATTGAGCCAATCGGTCGCGAATTTAGGCACGCTTCGATTCGGCACAGTAGCGTGTTCATCTCCTCGTACGTCAGCGTATGAGATCCGACGCATCGCTTCAAATGATATTTGACGCTACGGACTCCTGCCTCCCATAATCCGCCGAAATGTGGAGCCGCAGGGGGGAGGAAATGCCACGCTATCTGATCGCCTGCTAATCGGTTCAAAAAGTTGGGATCGCGCACGGCGGCTTTCCACGCGGCGACGAGTTCTCGTTCGGCGCCCCGAAATGTCGTACCATTATCGGAGTACATGCTATTGGGATGTCCGCGCCTAGCTGCAAATCTGATAAACGCCGCGAGGAACGCCGCCGAGCTGTAATCGCTTACTAGCTCTAGGTGGATCGCTTTCGTTGTCATGCAAATGAATAAGGCGATGTAGGCTTTGTGAGCCTTATGGCCGCGTCCTTTTGCGGACCGGACGAGTATAGGCCCTGCATAATCGACTCCGGTATGTTCGAAAGCTCGCGAAGCTCGATTGACTCGAACGTCTGGTAAGTTGCCCATGAGCTCCGCCGGGACGATGGCCTTTTCGCGAATGCATTCAACGCAGCGGTGTAGAACCGCTCGTACTGTTGCTCTAGCGCGCAGAATCCAGAACTGAGTACGGAGGTAAGCGAGGGTAAGGTGAGGACCTCCGTGGAGTGTAATATGGTGAGCCTGCGATATAATGCGAGATAATAATGGATGAGACTGCAGGACAATGGGATGTTTGGCTGATTCTGGGAGATCGGACTTTTGAAGCCGCCCTCCGACTCGTATGAGGCCATCGGTGTCGAGATACGGGTTAAGCGCGACAAGTGAGCTTGATTTGGAAACGCGATTGCTTGCTTTTAGACTCGCAGTTTCTTGCGGAAATATGTCACCCTGAATCCTTTTGAGCCAAAAGATCTTGGCAGTTTGAAATTCGCGTGGAGCTAATGCGCGCGATAGATTGACCTCAGCCCCGCTATCCGATATGGAATTGAGGCGAGAACGAAGGATTTTTGCGAACCGCAGGATATATGCCGTTACGCGTAGAAGTTTAGCCCACGAGGAATAGCGAGTCGCGAGATCTCACGGTTCGATGGGACGCGCGACGCAAGCGTGTACGACGACTTGGTTTTCGTTTGATACGTCGGATGCGATTGGCGACGAGCATGACGTTGGCCAATGCTCAGGGGATTGTTTAAGCCAGGGGGGCCCCGACCACCACAGGGTGCAATCGGCGAGTTCGCTCGGGCTTAAACCGCGAGATGCGCAGTCGGCGGGATTATCTGCCGTCGGAACATGATGCCAGATTGCGTTCGGTAAAAGATGTTGCACTTTGGCGACTCGATTAGCGACGAAAACTTCCCGTTTTGATGGAGACTGTTTGAGCCACCCTAACACGATCCTCGCATCGGTCCAACAGTGATATCGGAGATTTGGAATGTCGAGGCTCGACAAAACGAAGGACATTAACTGTGTGAGAAGTAACGCGCCGCAGAGCTCTAGTCGCGGTACGCTTAGTGTTTTGATTGGAGCGACCTTTGATTTTGCGACGAGTATGCAAACGGTAACGGGACCGTTTCTCGGTACGAGACGGAGATATACGACCGCGGCGTAAGCCTTTGTCGACGCATCCGAAAACCCGTGAAGCTCACAATCAGCGATATTAGAACCGTATTTTGTCCAGCGAGGAATCGATATAAGTTTGAGACGCGGTAACTGACGGTGATATTCGCGCCATTGTTCTAGGAGATCACACGGCAACACGTCGTCCCAATCGCATTTTAAAGCCCATAGGCGTTGCATTAATATTTTCGCGATAACGGGAGTCACCCATCCTAACGGGTCAAAAGGTTTAGCGATAGTGGAGAGAACCGCACGTTTCGTATGCCCCGGATTCGGTGGGGTCGTTACACGGAAATGGAAAGAATCGCTTTCGGGATTCCACGCGATGCCTAATATCTTTAGCGACTCGTCGACGTGTAGATCCTTATCGCGCGCGAGGCCATGATCTGATGGATCAATGTCGGACAGCAACTCGGGACAGTTACTTGCCCATTTGCGTAACCGGAAACCGCCCTTTGCCAAGAGAGCAATCAACTGATCGCGAATTTTAGGCGCGAGCTCCCGGTTGTCAGCTCCGAACGTGCAGTCGTCGACGTATGTTAGGAGAAGCAAAACCAAAGCGGCCAACGAAAATTCGTCTCCGTAGTCTTTGACGAGCTGTAGCAGGACGCGAAGCGCGAGATACGGGGCCGAGGCAGTGCCGTATGTAACGGTGAGCAGCCGGTATTCCGAGACTGGCTCTGAGGGCGACGAGCGCCAGAGAATTCGTTGGTAGTCCACGTCGCGGCTATCGATGAGAATTTGCCGGTACATTTTGGCGATATCGGCAGTAAAAACAAACTGATGCTGACGCCATAGCAGAATAACTGCGGCAAGATTACTTTGGAGCTTAGGACCGATTAGCAAATGATTGTTCAACGAGGTACCGTTCGATGTAGCACAGGAAGCATTGAATACGACCCGAAGCTGAGTGGTGACGCTGCTCTCACGAAAAACAGCGTGGAATATAAGAAACTTGAGAGTGACTCGATTGTGAGTCGGTATCGTTAACTTTAGTCATATGACCGAGCGTCTCGTATTCTTCGAGAAATTCGCGATATAACGCGGCTTTATTTTGTTCGCGGAGAAGTCGACGCTTCGAACGGAATAAACTTGACAACGCAATAGAGCGGGATTCGCCAATATCTATAGGGGGGCCGGTTTTAAAGGGTAACCGAACGACGTATCGTCCGTCCGGCGTGCGAGAATGAGTAGCGGCGAAATGCTCTTCGCATTGTCGCTCTTCGGGACTTAAATGTGGTTTATGAGGGACTTCTTCGATCTCCCAGAAGCGGCGAAGATCGAGATCCAGGTTTTCAAGGATTGTTCCGTGATGAATATGAACAGAATTGGGATGGAGGGAGCGAGCGGGAGCGATAGGTCCGGAAAGTATCCACCCGAGAGCGGTATTCTGCGCGATAGGCTCGCTAGCGGTTCCTTTGCGGACACCGTCTAATATAAGCATGCCGTATAAATCCGCGCCGATAATTAAGTCGATAGGATCAGAGCTCATAGGGTCCTTATCCGCTAACGTTAGGTTAGAAATGTGCGCCCATCGGGACGTTGATTGAACGCGATTCGGTGCGTACTTTGACAGCGATTTGATTACGTACGCGGTCGTCGAGAATGCAGGTTTGTCACCGAACGATGCGGTTACACTAATATGTGCGGCTGATTGCGACAACGATTGCGATTCTCCGATTCCGGTAATACGGGTAGTTTGCTTCACTCAGACGCAACCGCTGAGCGATATTTTCGGAAATTAAGGTAGCAACGGAACCTTGGTCGAGCAACGCACGGGCGAAGACGAAGCGACCTTGTGGAGAGTAAACACGAACTCGAGCGGTTGCCAAAAGTACGGTTGACTTCGGCGTTAGCGCATTTGAAATTACATGAGACGCGACTTCGTTCTCTGTATCGGTATTTTTCAATTCGACGGTAAGAGCGGACTCTACGCTAGCCGGTTTTGCATCGTCCGTGAAATGCAGTAATGTGTGATGTCGCTTATGACACGTTTTACATGATCGCACGTTTTTACAATCTTTCATCGAATGCTTACACCCGAAACAATTAATACAACGATTTTCCTTCTTCACGTATTTGTACCGTTGCGACGGAGTATAAGCTAAAAATGACGGACATTGATAGAGTAAGTGCGGGGATTTGCACATCGGGCACGCGAGGTTCGCCGTTAATGTCGAATGAGAAGCGATCGATTTCGCTTTAGACGATTGTTGAGACCCGTCCGTCGATTTCTCGGGTTTCGGGGGCGAGATTGCCTCGAACGCGCGGATACGCGATTCTAAGAATTGATCCAACTCGTCGTATGTAGGATAATCGACGGTCTCGCTTAGCTGCAATTCCCACGCTTTCTGGGAAGATTTGTCTAGTTTCTGCGAGATAAGAAATACGAGGATATCGCTCCAAGTATCGACGGGACGATCGAGATTTTTGAGCGCTTGAATTGATGTACTTGCTTTGTCACGCAAATTCTGAAGGTCTTTGAAGGTCTCGGACGCGAGCTGTGGCAATGAGAATAATGTTTGCAGATGACCGTTAATCAGACGACGTTTGTTCTCATAACGCGACGTAATAATCTTCCATGCCACGGTAAAATTCGCGTCGGTGATAGCGAGATGGTTGAGCGCGCTACTTGCACTTCCCATTAAGCTTGAGCATAAGTAATGCATCCGATCTACATTTGAAATATTGCGATTGTCGATAATCATCGATTTAAAGCGATCGCGAAAGCTTTCCCAGCGGTCGAAAGATCCGTTGAAGGTCGGTAGGTTGATCCGCGGAAGCTGAGCCGTAGGACGGAGGAGGAAATCTGAAGCGTGACTTACGTTGAGATCGACCGTGTCCATCTCAGACACCTTGGCTAGTACCTCGGACATGTAGTCAAGCGCCTCGTCGAAATGGTCCTCACAGGCTTGGAAATGGTCGTCGGCGAAGTACGGCAGCTCCTTGGCCGTGCTCACGTCAAGGGATGCCCGGATCCGCGCATCCAAGTCCCGCGATGCTGAGAACTTCTCCTTGAGAGTTGTGATTCGGCTCTGCACCACCGCCTTAGTCATCTTGGCTTGACCCAGTTTCTTAAAATTGGTCAGAGTACGAGCTATTGAGCCCATCAGTTGGTTCTGCTTTGCCATGAGCTCGTCTGACGAGGGTGCCATGGTGAACGGGTATCGTCACTCCGCCCTTCGAAGGTCGTAATCGATAATCTTCTTCTTGATTCCGAATCCGGCTCGAAGGACCAAAATGTGCACTCTACGATTGAGTTCCGTATCACAAAGCGCGGTTGGCTGGTACAGCCTTGTAAAAAGGACTCGGCAGTCAAGGTATTGGTATGGAACGACTAATCAAAGATGCGGTCTTGGTTGTATCGAGAATTTAATGTTGCTGTTGCGAAGTCACGGAGAGTTCTGAGGCGAGCGGTATTCACAGAGAGTGTCTAGACGGTAATTGCGAGCGCGCGAGGAGAGGGAGTGTTCGACGAATAGCGCGATCGTTTCCGAGGATCGAACGAGAAATTCGGGTAACCGTTAGATTTCGCAGGGATGCGTCGGGTAACGACAAGGTCTCGCAGATAAATACGCGAAATGAAAACACGGCGAGCAATACAGAAATTTAACGCTCGAAACGAACGGAAGAGCCGAGAGAGTTCTCGCGATTCCTGAACAATTTTTAAACTGTACTTGTAATGTTTTTAATTTGTCATCGTATTTTGTATCGTTTAATTTTTGTCCTACACTATCAAGTTTCATCGGTCACATGCCTAATTTATTTAACCAACCGCGGCCAATGACGGGATTCCCGCCTCGATTCACTACGTATAACGTTTGATTTTGAATTAAACCGTTACGCTTTACCGAAACTATTATTACTCCTTTAGTGTCAATTATTTGCTGGTCATATGAACGCAATATTACTTGCGGCTTTTTCAATGGAATATTTGAAAAATATTTTTCGTATGTGCTAATCGGAATCGCGCGGAAACAAAAGCTCCAGTATCTACTTCCATCTCGAGTGGAATATTGTTCACTACTATCTTTTCAAAATACGGGGGTACGTCATCTGTCTCTATATTATTTTTTATCATGTAAAAATCGCTTGTATATCTGCTATCATCTCCCGAATCATTCGTATCTTCTACATTGTTTTCGAGAATCTCATTTGAAATCTCAATCTCTGTATCTTCGATTTTTTTCAAAGCACTATTTAAATTTTGTTTGCTAATATTTTTACGACACATTCTGAAAATGTGTCCTTGAGTACCGCATTCACTACAAAATTTGTTTCGGAGTGTACATTGAGATTTCATATGATTATCTTTACCGCAACAGTAACATGCTCTTTGTGAGTCGTTCGGTCCTCGGCGTTTTTCATAATTCCTTGGCTTGTTGATGTTTGAAGTACGCTGCTGTTTACTTCGCTCGCGTTGATATTCTTGGTATCCTTGACTATGTGTGTTCCTGCTGCCTGTTCCGATCTTGTGGAATTTCGACGTTGTTAGCCGCGGGCTTGAATTGAAACTCGTCGAATGTCCCGGTGCTTTCTCTCTTGCTATTTCTACTGTTTTTGCCAGTTCTATAAATTCCTTGGATGATTTATTTGATTGTTTTAATAATTCATAACGAATTAGATCGTCCTTGACGCCGTTGATTATTTGGTCCTTAAGATTATTTTCTAAGTCTGTCTTAGAAAATTTGCATTTTTGTGCCAGACTCTTCAACGCGATTATAAATTCCTGGATCGTTTCGGTATTAAGTTGTTTCCTGTCTCTAAAGGTCACTCGTTGTAGGAATTCGTTTTGTCCTGGTTCGTACAAGTCCTTCATTATTGCTTTTAGACCTTCATATTTAATTTTTAAAATGTCTTGTGATTCACATGTTGCTTTAACTACTGTGAATAATTCTGAGGATATCTTTGTCAACAATAACACTCCTTTCTTTTCTTCTGGAATGTCGTTTAGTAAGATAAATGCATCCAATTGGCTTGAAAAAGCGTTCCAATCGCCTCCTTTTTTATACGTCTCTATTTCACCAACACATGCCGCCATTTTTCTTGATTTTTCTTTGGACTTGCTTCTTTCACTTTTCACCGATCACTCGCTGTTCGCCGAAATGTCTTGGTTTTCTTTTGTATTTTTGACAAAATCTCGTAAAAGATTTCTTAGTTGATTAATCGTCTCTCGGTTGTCTAGTTTTATGCTGTACTTGTTGCACACACTTTGTAGTTGGGCTCTGGATAAATCTTGGATCCACGAAGTTCGTTGCTGTTGTATATTTGTATTAATTTGTTTCCATAGTTCATTGTCTAATAAATCCATTTGTTTTATTTGGTTTTATCCTCGTCGCCATTGCTGTAACCAGCGCAAGGAAGGAGGAAACGGGCGGCCCCACTGGGATGTGCACAAAGTCATTTATTAAGTCACTCTTATACAGTACGATCCGTGATGGCTCTACACGATCTGTTAGCAACGACTGCCCGACGTTGTCTGCCCGCCGTGGGCACAATCTAGACCAGTGTGCGTGTGTACGTGCTAAGAGCGAAGGGGGGGAGGGGGAGAGAACTTCGTACTGTCGGTTACTGCACAAATTTTAAAGAATTATATATGAAATAGGGGTAAAAAAGACTGAAGAATATAATAGAATTAATAAAAATTGTTAATAATAAAGGGGTTATCGATTTCTGTAAAAAAAAAACAGCCCAGTTTACTGAAATTTCTATAACTCAAGAACTGATTAACCAAATTTTAAAAAATTATATATGAAATAGGGGTAGAAAAGACTGAAGAATGTAATAGAATTAATAAAAATTGTTAGTAATAAAAATTGTTAATAATAGATTTATTTAATTTCAGCTACAAGAAGCCACGAAATGGACTTGGTTTACAATATACCTTAGACACACTCATACCAACTTTTTTAACTTAACGCGTGCAACTGTTAATTCCTTATTCCGTACTTTCTTGAATTTCTTCTAGAAAAACCATCCCTTAAATCCTAAACGACTAAACCCTTTACTTGCACGTTAAACTCACAACCTAAACTCAAAAATACTTGAACCTAGTCCGCTTCGGCAGTAAGCCAAGAAACGGACATTATTCACCTATACACACACACATACCTTCCTACCACAACGCGCAACAACTAATATTAATATTCCATATATTTCATATATTTCTAAATTCTTCTCAAATCTCCTTTAGATCCATATCTCGCTTTGTCTCTAAAATAACATTCCTTGCATCCTAAAACTGATAAAACTTGAATTCTAAATCAATGCATTTTCTCTATAACCTTATACTCCAAAACATAGTTCTCTCTTTTTCTTTATCCCTACCATTACCTTAATATTACAACTATTTTCCTGTTTTTCAACTACATCTTAATATATTAATAATTCTTTACCTTTACCTTCAAATATTAACGCAACTCTCTCATCTTACAACACATATAATAATCTTGACTAATAACAAATCTCCTGCTACTTAACTAATGCTTTCCTATGTCCCCAGCCCTACCAAACTCATCATACCTCCCTATATGCCCTCCCTCCTCTTCTTTTCTCTTCCAATATATTATCTTCCTAATCTTTCTGATCTTTTGAATTCATTCCTAATTTAACTCAAATAACTTCTGTGCCCTCGAATCGATCCATTCCTCTTCCTTATTTGCCAAATTCCTCGGCACTGCTCCTCTCCACTCCTAGTAAATTGCCTCCCAGCTCTTCTTCTCTCGTTCCCACCGAAGCAACATTTATTTCCTCCGCGCGCGCGCGTTCTCTAGTTATCTTCTCATACCTCCTATCTGCCGTTGCATAATTAATATACCTGGATTCGCATCTGTGCCATCCAAAGATTCTAATATTTCCAGAAAACTGCTGCGTCCTTTCTTAAACTGTAACGTTCATACCTCTTATTTTTCTTCCTTCCACATTTCTTTCCTCTTCTTCCTCTCCTTATCTCACCAAGCCTTGCGTGTCCTCGTTTATTCCTTTTCCTATTTCCATCTTCTTTTACCTTTTCTTTCCTACAACGCAGATAAGTTTCGCCAATCCTTGTTTCAGGATTACGCCAATAGCTTTCCTTTACCTTTCTTCTTTTCATCTTCTCTCTTCTTCATCATTGGCTTAACCCTTCCTCAGCTAGACTTATCTTCTTTTACTTTCCATTTTCTAGAACACCTCTGGACCCGCCCATCCTTATGTCCTAGCTTTATTTCACCTTCCTTCTTTTCATTTCCATTGACCCGGAACTCTAGAGCTTTTACGACTACTTTTTTCTTCTTTCCTCTTCACATTTAATTGTTTCGTATAACCTCTTCTATAACAGCGCTTCTTTCACCTACCTCTTGTCCTCTCCTCTGTTTTCTACCCTTTACCTCTTCTTCCTCTTCTTATTCTTGATCCTATATTTCCTTGTCTAAAATTTTTTCCCAATCTAAGATTTACATGTGTTCTGAGTTCAACCTGTCAACTTTTCAACTATCTTCTTTACCTATACTTAATTTACGGCCGAAGATCCTCATCCGAGGAAAACAAAGGAAAAAAACCCCCTACGGCCGAAGACTCCTTAGCTAATCATTTATCATACAATCTTCTTTACAATCATCGATCGAAACCTTCCCTACTTTACCTACATTACCTTTACCGCCTGTACCGCCTAACTGACTCGTCTCCATAACCTCATCCTACCACGTTCTCTAAATACTTTTATATTACTTTTCTCTACTTGCATCCTACTATCTCCCTTCATTCTCATCGCATCCCCTGCTTACACCCTATCTTTCCATTATCCCTACCCTGGCGGAAAAAATTTCTATGAATAACTACAAAACTGGACTAAAAATAGAAATTTGTACATTTCTGTCGAAATATTTAATTTTTTGTAGAAATAATTATTTTTTTGTAGAAATATCTATGAAATAGTACCATAAATTATAGTGCTCTCAAATCATGAAATTATTGCAAGTAGTATTTCATGAAAAACTACAATTTAATAAAAAATAGTACAGAGATCTACAAATTTTAAAAATTTGAGAATCAACAAAATCTTAAAAAATTAAAACATCTGCTCATTTGTAGAATACTACAATTATTTATAAATGACTATAGAAATCTACCACAATTTACATACGTAAAACTAGGCAAATTAGAATCTAATCCAGTTTTTAGTTTCTCATAAAATACTACAATTTTGTACGAATAGTAACAAATACTGATTTGTTTGTACAGCTCAAAATCTATTACAATTATGGCTAATTAAAATTTGTACTTTTTAGTTAAATGTTACAAGTTTTTACACAAATCTACAAAAATTTATGTATTATTAATAACTCCTTAATTCGCAGAAGTCAAAATATTTATGTTTTTATTTTCGTATAGTTTGCTGTAAGACCCAATAGAAAAATACACAAATGTACAATTTTCTGCTAACAATAAGTGTAACATATATAGACAATACGAAACGTCTTCATCAATCAATGTTGTAGCACAGTGCGGAAGGTGACTGACTCAAGAGCCAGGGGTTTCAGGTTCAAATCCAGCGGTGGTAAGCAAGTTTTCTAAGTAAAATATAAATTTATTTAATTAAGCTTGCACGTAATCAAGATTTTCAGCCATAAAATAATGTTCAACGAGAGAAGTAAATTTTATTTTTTATTTTGTTTATAGTATATCCAAAAAGTTGTAGTTATTCATAAAAATTTATAGATCAAGCTCCAATAGAAAAATACATAAATTTACAAAAGTGTTCCAATTCTAGAATTTTTATGTAGAATTATGTAGCACTACCTAAATTTATGTAGACTTCAATAGATTCTGGCAATTATATTTTATAGTTTTTTGTAGCACACTTTTATTTTTTTTTAAATTTTGTAGAAATATTTCCGCCAGGGTACTTGCCACATATACTAATCTTTAAACCCAGAAACAAAGCTAAAATCACACAACGCACTTTCACCGCTACCATTCACACACGCGCCATTTAACCAAGTCCAAAATGGTTAATAATAAAATTGTTAATAATAAAGCAATTTTAAAGAATTATATATGAAATAAGGGTAGAAAAAATTGAAGAATATAACAGAATTAATAAAAATTGCTAATAATAAAGGGGTTATCGATTTCTGTTTAAAAAAATCTACGTGATTGCTCTAATTTCCGCAAATTTTGAGATATCAAAATCATAAAGCATATCACAATAAAAAAAGTGTGCAAGTAGAAGCTTGCACATTGCTTCCTCATAGTTTTTAACCTTTGTTGTGCACACCTCTTCAAAATTACGTATTATCATACCCCAGTCACTTAAAACCTTTATTACAAACGTACAATTCGTTATTTTGACTCAAACAAAATTGCTGGCTATTGTTCAAAGCTTCCAAAATAAGGTCTAATAGGTTTCATTAATATTTTGCAACAAAAAAGAATTATAAATGATATGTTAACTAAAACAACCGAGAAATGGACTTTTCACTAAAAAATGCATAAAAAATTTAATTTTTAATATTTTTTAATAATTTTTGCGGGATTACTTTCTTGAAATACTATACTTTCAAGGAAAAATATTAGTTTATAGCGGAGTTGAAAAAAGTATATCCAGAATTTCGGAACGTCAATTTCTTCACCACTGCCAAGAGCAGACCAAAGCCGGGCGGGCAAAACTATGTATAGGATCTTGAAGTGTTATTTCTAGACTGCAGGTAGATGGCAGCACAGGTCCCGATTCGCATTGTACGTATTAGAAAAACGCGTTTGAAAATACGCTGGGGTATTTTCTACCCCAGAGTGCACAACAAAGGTTAAGTGTGCAAGTAGGAACTTGCACATTGCTTCCTCATAGTTTTTAAGTGTGCAAGTAGAAACCTGTACATTGCTTCCTTATACCCTTATGAAAAAGTACACTCAACTTCGATGGTTAACACCCAAAGTTAAGTGTTAACACTAAACTTACGCGAGTTGACACTCAAATTTGGGCGTAAGTTTAGTGTTTGCCATCAAAGTTAAGTGTCAACTCTTAAATTTAGGTGTAGATTGAGTGTTGACCATTACGGTTTAAATAAGTTGTGGGTTTAATCCTCAATGATGAGTGTATATTGGGAGTTTATTCTCAATGATAAGTGTAGGTTGGGGATTAAGCCTTAATGTTTAGTGTAGGTTGGAGATTGATCCTCATCGTTGGATGTTGGTGTTAACAGGGTGTTAACCTTTAATGTTCTATGTCGATTTAATCAGTGTCGCCATGATCCCTTTATTGTTGGGTGTCGTTTAAATGTTATTGTGTTAATCTTCGTTAAGTGTTAATTGACGACCCTTATTATTATTATTATTAATCGAGTATTGATAATATAGTACTATACTCCACGTGGTGACGGTGGGCAACGGATTTATTCCAGCGAAATTCCTGGGTTAGATACGTATCTACTGACATCAGATTCGTAATCAGCGACCACAAAAACCCCCGAGTACCAAGTTTCAAGCGAATCGGATCAATTTGAAAAGACATCCGCCATATTGGGTCCGCCATATTGGATCTGCCATTTTTAATTAAAAAATCTAGTCAATTGTTATGTAATTCAAGCTTTTGAATCCGAATCCACGGTTAGAATTTCGAAACTAGCTCGCGCTTTTTCATTACGGCTTAAAATGTACTAAAAAAGTATGTTTTTTGAGGTTAGAAAAAGAACCAACTTTTGAATTCTGACCTCGGATTCGGATTCAGCGACCCAAAATACGTAAGAATTGACTAGTCCGGTCCGCCGGACAGAAACATTTTTTTTTGTGGGGCTGTGTGATTATACATCGAATAAAATACAAGCTTCCTCATAGAGGAACTTTGTGAGCAAAGGTTTCTACTATCACACTTAAAAACTATAAGGAAGCAATGTGCAGGTTTCTACTTGTTTTAGTATCATTGATATCACCAATATTATCATACAAATTTTTGTTTTATTTGTGATTCTATATTATTATAGATTACTCTATAATAATAATATAAATAATACTCTAATCTTTTCGCAGACACGTTACAATTTCTCGATTATATTTATCACACTTGGTTTGTCATTAAAGCAATTTAAACAAAAGTTTATACGCTCTATGTTCTGCAGGAATTATCACACATATATGTATTTTTCATTTGGTACGCTTCATCGAAACATTGTATTCGCATACACATACACACACACATACACACACAACGCACCCGTGCGCGCGCGCCCACGCATGCATACGTGCACGCTCATATACACGAAAAATATCTGCTACCATTAATCAATACACACAATTCCTATACACTGCAAAGTCAATATGAATTAATGCATTACCAGTCGACCAGTCAAATGCTTGAAATGATACGTCCGATTTATATAAAATTAAGACTGATGGCAGAGAACGAGACGTAGGCGCTTACGTCTGTCGTAGTCGTGAACATAAAGTGGCAGAGAAAAATGTAAGTCGTAAAAGGCTATTGTACAATAGTCTTTACTTTACTTTATGTCTACTTCTTCTTTTTCTGTTTTTTTGACTCTGCTCAAAGACGGCCAACTTTACGTTCACGACTATGACAGATATCTCGTTCTCTGTCATCAGTCTGTATTATTTTTATAGCAGTAAAGCCCGGTTGCACTAACGTCGCGTAACATTTAACCTTAGCTTAAGGGGGGAGCCTCATGTAAAACGCTGAAAACAAGGCAATTTTCTGGAATTTTTTTTAAAGAGACATTAAAATGAAACTGATTAAAACTTAGGTAATTTAGCAACATTTGTAGATGTAAAAAAATATTTTTTCATTGCAAAATTCTTTATTTATAAGTAGCAACAAAACCTATTCTCAAAGGCCGTGGCGCCGGACTTCACAATTGGCGTGCAGCATTGCGTTTGCAATTAATCATTGAATCAAAAATACAAAATTTTTTTATTTTTATTATAAGTTACCATTGTCCTGTGTAAACCTATTTGTTCAGTAAAAAATGTAAAATTAAAAAAATAACAGGACTTAGAAAAAAATATTTGATTTTTACGAAAAAAATTTTGGCTTTAATTATGCAATAAAAGTTATTTAATTTGATAAAATGACTAAACAAGTAGGTTTACATACAATGGTATTTAGTTATCTACATGCATGCCAAAGGACAAGTCGATTGGTCGAATAGTTTATGAGTAACCTTGCACGCCAATTTGAAAAACATGGTTTTGAGAAAAACGCGTTTAAAGTTTCAAATTCTCGGAGCGCGCGATTTACTTGCGTAACTCTCAGGTATTGCCTATTTCTGTATTTCAAGTTCGAATTTCGCTCTGGAACTTTGGGAACATATTCTAGAGATATTATACTAATGATTTATGCAATAAAAATTTTTTCGATTTTCTTGACTGGTTACATAAGGCTCTCCCCTTAAGAGGATCCTATAGCGAAGGCCGAACTTCTTCGATGTCGATAATGTCTTCTTCTTCTTCTTCTTCTTGAGACCCACTGGATTTCCGACTCACTATTGAGTCAAAGTACCACGGTACTTTATTCCCTAGAGGAGCCTCTAGTTGGGTCGGAGGCGCCCTCTCGGTAGTTCAACATTCAAATGAAACTTGTTTCCCAATTACCCTGAGAGTACTCTAAGGTTTGTTAGTATATTTAAATTTTTATGTTTAAGTTATTAATAAACGATAATATTATTCTAATTATTTTCACATTTAAATTTCCCAACAAATATTCCACAGAAAAAGGCGCAAATAAATGTTCCTTTAACAATCCCTCAATTAATATCGATCTTTCTTCATCATATAAATAACATGACCAAAAAATGTGATTAATATCCTGACTTTCATATCCGCACAAACATTCCGGAGAGTCAACCCAACCAAATTTATATTTCGTAGAACCGACTAATGGGTATCCTGTAACTAAGCGTATCAAGGAGCAAAAATCAGACCGAAAACCTCTATACTTTGATATACTACTTCCCAGATAGCCAAATGCAGAGAGTTCCCTGGCGGAAATATTTCTACAAAATTAAAAAAAAAATAAAAGTGTGCTACAAAAAACTATAAAATATAATTGCCAGAATCTATTGAAGTCTACATAAATTTAGGTAGTGCTACATAATTCTACATAAAAATTCTAGAATTGGAACACTTTTGTAAATTTATGTATTTTTCTTTTGGAGCTTGATCTATAAATTTTTATGAATAACTACAACTTTTTGGACATACTATAAACAAAATAAAAAATAAAATTTACTTCTCTCGTTGAACATTATTTTATGGCTGAAAATCTTGATTACGTGCAAGCTTAATTAAATAAATTTATATTTTACTTAGAAAACTTGCTTACCACCGCTGGATTTGAACCTGAAACCCCTGGCTCTTGAGTCAGTCACCTTCCGCACTGTGCTACAACATTGATTGATGAAGACGTTTCGTATTGTCTATATATGTTACACTTATTGTTAGCAGAAAATTGTACATTTGTGTATTTTTCTATTGGGTCTTACAGCAAACTATACGAAAATAAAAACATAAATATTTTGACTTCTGCGAATTAAGGAGTTATTAATAATACATAAATTTTTGTAGATTTGTGTAAAAACTTGTAACATTTAACTAAAAAGTACAAATTTTAATTAGCCATAATTGTAATAGATTTTTGAGCTGTACAAACAAATCAGTATTTGTTACTATTCGTACAAAATTGTAGTATTTTATGAGAAACTAAAAACTGGATTAGATTCTAATTTGCCTAGTTTTACGTATGTAAATTGTGGTAGATTTCTATAGTCATTTATAAATAATTGTAGTATTCTACAAATGAGCAGATGTTTTAATTTTTTAAGATTTTGTTGATTCTCAAATTTTTAAAATTTGTAGATCTCTGTACTATTTTTTATTAAATTGTAGTTTTTCATGAAATACTACTTGCAATAATTTCATGATTTGAGAGCACTATAATTTATGGTACTATTTCATAGATATTTCTACAAAAAAATAATTATTTCTACAAAAAATTAAATATTTCGACAGAAATGTACAAATTTCTATTTTTAGTCCAGTTTTGTAGTTATTCATAGAAATTTTTTCCGCCAGGGTTTGCTGTCATGTTGCCAACAATCGTTAATGCAACTAATTTTGACAAATTCGGGACAACTGAGACAGCATTGTGCTTGTCGGGTTGAACTCATATAAATTATATTTCTATTAACAGCAAATTGATTGCAACGTGACAGCATCAATTTGTGAGGGATTTGTGATAGCAACTTGACGACTGCTCGTGTTGTCAATTTGTTATCTGCGATTAACAGCATATTGACTGCAAATCGACGGCAACTTGAAGGCAACTTGTTATCATCGGTATACCATCCGCAGCTAACAGCATGTTAATAGCAACATGACAGCAACATATGTCAAATAATGAATGCTGCATGTGCTGATAAAATGCCAACAAAACGTGCTGACCAGCCTGTGCGCGTTGCTGCTGCACACTGCAAATATTTCGAAATAACATCAACAATATTTAAGAGCTAAAAGAGAATAATATACTTAGTATTTTTAAGACGAAACTTATGTCTAGAAATGTCATTTTTCTTTGCAAAATGACAATAAAATTAAATCAGAAGCATTTTTTAAACAAATTTCAAGACAACTACTGTTTCAAAAATGCTATAACAATACTCATTGTCATTTTGCAAAAAATATGACATTTTCTGACATAAGTTGCCATTTCAAAAAAACTTAGTTTATTATTCTCTATTAACTTTTAAACATTGTTGGTGTTGTTTCGAAATATCGCAAACGGTACTCCATAACGCTATTTTTAAATTTATTACATGTGTGATTTTTTAATAAATGTATAAACATGTCATAATAGCAATTTATTTGTACAATCAGTATATTCTGATTGATATATCAATTAAATGTATTATAAAAAATATATATATTGCAAGTGATACGAGCATATAAATGAATACTTTAAGTGTCGAATAGGTAGAATATAACGCTAAAAAAAAAGGGTCAATGGGACCCATAGTGACTGTGGAGGGCGATACGTCTATGGGCGATTTTAGAAATAATTATACAAGATACCCGATCATTTTTTAGAAAGCTGAAGTATGGCCTCATCCTCGGAAGGCAGCTTATTGGTGGACGGAGGAGATCGCCGAACTAAGGCGCTCCTCCGTCCGCGCCAGGCGCAGTGGCAACCAGCGATGGATGGAAGAGACGGGAGTAGACTACCGCTCCGCCAGGCGGGTCTACTCCTGGGCCATAAAAAAGGCCAAGGACAAATCATGGCAGGAGCTCCTGATGGCCCTAGACGAAGATCCGTGGGGGCGCCCCTACAAAATGGTCCTCAATAAGTTGAGGACCTGGGCGCCTCCGATCACGGAGTCCATGGACCCCGAGAAGAAGAAGAAGTGGTGAACACCCTCTTTCCGGACGATCCCGGGGAGAGGGAGAACGGCGGTCCCGCTCCACCAGCAGTGGAGTGGGACGAGGAGCTCGGTGTGTCCATGGACGAGATGAGGAAGGCCGCCAGGAAATTAAAGGCTGGTAAGGCACCGGGGCCGGACGGATTTCCGGGGAAAGCGTGGTCCTTGGCCACGGGGGAACTGGCCGAACGCCTGTGTGATCTCTTCACCAAGTGTCTCAGGGCCGGCCGGTTCCCTCAGGCGTGGAAAGTTGCCAAATTGGTCCTCCCCAAACCGGGGAAGCCCGCCGATCAGGCGTCGTTTTATAGGCCAATTTGCTTGCTGGACGAGGTCAGCCAGTTATTCGAACGAATCATAGCCGACCGAATCGTTCAGCACCTGTCCCGGACTGGGCCTGACCTATCCCAGGCCCAGTATGGCTTCCGAGAGGGTAGATCAACGGTCGATGCGATCAACCGCATCAAAACCCTCTCGGAGGCCGTGGTGGAGGCCGGCAGGGTGTTGTTGGGAGTGAGCTTCGATGTCGCGAATGCTTTCAACACCCTGCCATGGCCGGTAATTAGGGAGGCACTACTGTACCACTGCCTCCCTATTTGGTAGCCATTCTCTATGACTACCTCCGGGACAGGCAATTGGCCTATACGGATAGCGACGGCGTGGTGAGAATCAAACTGGTCGTGCGGGGGGTTCCGCAGGAGTCGGTCTTGGGACCACTCCTGTGGAACCTAGAATACGATTACGTTCTCCGGATCGCCCTCCTCCCAGGCTGCTGGCTAAACGGCTTTGCAGACGACACGTTCCTGGGAGTCGAGGGCGATACGTGGGGGGAGGCCATTGGCAAGGCTAATATCGCAGTGGCGGCGGTCGTGGCCGTAATGCGGTGGGTGGGCCTTAGGGTGGCTCCCCAGAAGACTCAGGCAGTCTTCTTTTACGGGAGGTCCATGGGGAAGCCACCCGCGGCCCACATCACAGTGGAGGGCACTCGTGTCTCCGTGGGGACCGAGATGAATTTACTCGGTCTCTGGCTGGATGGCACTTGGAGTTTCGGCGGGCACTTTGCTCGCCTTACTCCCAGGATCAAGGCAGTATCAAACGGTCTGGCAAGGTTAATGCCAAACCTGGGAGGGGCGAGCGGCTCTATGCCGCGACCGTGCACGCCGTGGCACTCTACGGCGCCCCGATCTGGGCGTCAGCGGTGGAGGGCTCATGCCGCCTGAGGGCGAAACTTCGCCAGGCTCAGCGGCCGATAGCCCAAAGGGTGTCATGTGCGTATTGCACGGTCTCGTATGCGGCGGCGACGACCCTCGCAGGACTCCCCCCGTTAGAGCTTGCAGCTCGCCAGTACGCCGAAGTATATCGGCGTACAAAAGAGCTGCAAGCGGGGGGAGGACCAATCCTGCCGAGGGCGCGCAGAGCAATTAGACTCCAGGAGAGGACGGTCCTTGTTAGAAAATGGCAGGACTGGCTCGCCAATTCCGAGCACGGGTTGAGGACCGTCGACGCCATCCGACCCTGTCTAGCAGAATGGCTAGACAGTCGGAGATACGGGGTGTCGTTCCATGCGGTGCAGGTGCTAACGGGGCATGGGTGCTTCGGAGTGTACCTGCACCGCATCGGGAAAGAGGCCACGACAAAGTGCCACCACTGCGACGAGAAGAGGGACACGGCGCAGCACACGCTGGGGAGATGTCCAGCGTGGGCAATATAGCGCCGTGTTCTACGGGGAGAGGTCGGAAACGACCTCTCCCTCCTGACCATTGTGGCGGCAATGGTCGGGAACCAGAACAGATGGCGGGCATTCACTGCCTATTGTGGCAGTGTAATGTCTCGCAAAGAGGAGGCGGAGAGGATCCGTCGCGGGGAGGTAGACCCTCCCTAGGCGGACCCCTCCTCATAGATTTGACACGGGGCGCGCGGATCACTTGTTGGTCTGTTTGTTCCCCCGTGGATCGTCGGCAACACCTGCCGGTGATCAATGCGCCGCGAGCTATTCACGGCGCGCGGAGATATAGCACCTCCGGGTCCCTCCCCTCCGACGAGGGGAATCCCGGAGGATAGGAGGTTTGGCGTCCCGGCGGGGTAACGGGGCGTCGAACAAGCCTCCCCAAAACAACGGGAAGAGTGACGGGGTGGGTGGTGTCCGCACCCCGTCACACACACGATACAGATGGCTCGCAAGAGCCGATGTGCTCCACACATCAAGGTAGATAGCCCTCACTGGACTTTGCGCCGGGGGCGTCCTGGATTGCAATGATAACCAGTTCCCGGGGCGCCTCCACAAGCGCGGTGAAGGACACCCGCTGGGTTTTAGTCGGTAGGAATCCGACACTCCCCTCGTTCCTCTCCTCGGAGGGCGAGGGAGTCTTCCCCCTCCAACACCAGAGGGGGGCTACCGGGCCATATACCGGGCCTTAGGGCCCGGGAACCCGGTAGTCGAAGATTTCCCAGCGTAAAAAAAAAGAAAAAAAAAAAAAGAAGGCTGAAGTATGAAGGTAGATTGGCTCCCCCTCAGGGGGTGGGGTGGCCACCGGGGACCCTCCGGGGCCCCTAGGAGCCTCCCCCACTACGGGTTTTGCGAGCCCAAGGTACCCGAGCAACTCAGGGGCTGCGGAGGGCTGATGGGATGGGCGTGGGCGCCTCTCTCTCCCACGCAGACGGGAACATGGCCCTCCCGAGGACCCCGAGCCGGGCACTGAGCCGTAGGGCGCGTGACCCATCTTCCGGTGAAGGAGGGGTCGAAAATGCGCGGTCCCGATCCGGCCTGTGTCGCGGGCGACTGTGGCCGCCTTAAAAGCCACCATCACCCGGGGAGCGGTACCTCGAGATCAAACCGACCAGGGGGCGCCACATCTCCAAGGAGATAGCTGTGTGGACGTGGGACGAGCGTGGCCCTTGGTGCAGGCCCGGTTGCGGGCGGAGGTGCTCCGGAGGGAGCGGTCCCAGGGTGTTCGCCGTTTGCGGGCACTTAGTCAGCGATCGTGGTGAGGTTTCGGCGTGGCTGAGTAGGGACTCCCGGATGATTGGAGTCCCGGGGGAAGGGGGTGCTTTGATGCACTACCCTTGGGACGGGAGGCGGCGATGTGCGTCGGTCGGCGTTGCCTATGGGTGGGCCGTCGTGGCGGGGGCTCTCTCGGGAGCTTCCCGGGCTTGATGCGCTCGCCTTCGGGGCGGCGGTGGTGGGCGCGGGCGGCCGGTTCTCGTGCCCGTAGGGAGGACATCCCCCGGGGCCATCCGAGCGTATTTCGGGGTTGGGGCCCGGTGGGCGGGGCCGTTTGGGGCCGCTGGAACGTATTTCTGGGTCGGGGTCCGACGGTCGGGGGGCGGCGTGCCCGTGCATGTTATGTGTGTGTGACGTCCCATGTTGGGAGCGGGTCCCTCGGTGCTCTTCCTCCCGCATGGTTGTGCTGTTCGGGTGCGTGAGGGTCGCGTTCGTCCGGGCCGCTCGGACATACTCCGAGGTCGGGGCCGGCGAGCGTGACCGTGTATGTGTGAGTACGTGTGTGCGTGTGAATGCGTGTGTGCGGGGGCGAGTAACTCGGTGCCTGGTGACTGCGCGTTCCCGAAGCCGGGCATCGAGTAGGCGTGTCCTGCTTGGGGGTGAAACCCCAAGTAGGCGTGCTGGTCGCCATGGCGGGTAAGGCGATAGGGAGGTAAGCGCAGCCCCTTCGCCCCAACCGTCCATGGGGCCCCCTGCGTGGCGGCACTCGGCACGGTGCCCCTGCTGTCGGAGGCAGGGGACCCTCGAAGACTGAGGGCAGGGTCCGCCCTACCCGAGGCTTGTAGGGGGCTGGAGTCCAGTGCCCCGGATGGTAATTCCCGGGGCCCGAGGCATATGTCGGCTCCCCGACGGAACTCGGGGACCCGCCTGGTTGGTAGCCGGGCGGTGGGGGTATACCCCGGCGACGCAGCCGTGCCGAGGAGTGGGATTACTTAAAATTATGAACACTACTTTTTTAGGGGGGGAGGGAAACAAGACGACGGGGACGGACGAGGACGCGACGTCACAACGACAGAACGACTCGATGGTAGGGGAGGGAGACACTCCCAATCAGAGGTCGGGGCCCCTGAGTTCAAAGCCCGGGACCAGGGAGGAGGGAGGGATTCGAGGGAGGTCGGCCTCGACATCGTCCCGCACCTCGACAGGGGTGAGGGGGGATGACGGGATGACGAGGGTGACGTCTCCGTCATTTCTTCGGGGAATGATGGGAGCGATGGGAGTTTTCAAACTCCCCCGGCGAGAACCCCGAGAAGAGTTGAGACCAGGGGGCGGCATCCTAAGGACCCGGTGGCCAAGGCGGCCAGGGTGGAGGCCAATAAACTCCGGGCCGCCATCCGTAAATTAGAGGCGGACAAGGCCAAAGCAGAAGAGAGAGCCCACCTGGCGGAAGAGCTGACGGAGATGATGGGGAGGTCTCCCGGGGTGTGGGAGCCGGTGAAGGGGCCGAACCGCCCCACTCCCCCGGCGGTGAACCTCCCGGCCGTCGACAAGATGGAAGAAGAAATGGAGGCCAAGGAGACAACCTCCATTGCAGAAGCGATTGCTAGGCATGCCGAGAGGGTCGACTACCTGGCATACGCGACCCAGAATTTGTCTGGGCAATCGAAGAGGGAACTGAGGATTGCGGCTCTAGTCAGCAGGGCGGGGGCGAAGATCCTTTCGAGGAGGGCGGCCGACCTCGCGGCCCTGGCTGACCGGAGAACGGACGCTCTTCGGAGGAAGGTGGAGCTGATGGAGAGGGAGCTGCGGGAAAAGGACCGCAGGATCGCGGAGCTTGAGCAGAGGTTTGCCGAGCTCCGCGACCTTCGCGATTTGGATCCCGCTCCAGCCGGAGGAGTCTCCCCTGGGAGTAATCGCTCCCCCCGCGAGAAGGGGAGGAAGGAAAAGAGTGCAGCAGGTACCTCGAGGTCCCCGGAGTGGCTTCCACAGTCCAGGGGGGACTTCGAGAGCTACCTGCAGCAAACGGTGTTGAGCCAACTCTCCAGGTTCATGTAGAACTGGCTCAAGGAAGAGTGGGAGCCGAGGGCTCTTGGGATGTTGGCTGCAGCGACGACCCCGGCGACACCCAGGAGCTCAGCAGGGAGAGGAGGCGCTCCCTTCATCTTTCGAGCGGCGCATGCGTCCGCAACCCCGGGGGCTCCCTCGGGGTCCGTTAGCGGCACCGAGATGGGGACCTCTGGCCCCGATGGAGCCAGTGGTCCCCAACCGGGGAAGAGAAAAAGGGGAGAGGCGGGAGCCCCCACCCCATCACCAGAAGAGGGGCCTGGGAGGCTCCCGGAGGAGGAGGGAACCTGGGCCCAGATGGTGGGGAGGAAGGCGGCCAAGAAGGCGAGGAAGGCCGCCGCCGCCAGCAAGGAGGGGATACCCCAGCAGCAGCGGCAACAACAGCAGCAACAACAACAGCTGCAGCGGAAGCAGCAGCAGCAGCAACAGCAGCAGCAGCAGCAGCAGCAGCCTCGGGCGCGGGGCACCCCGGCGAAGGGGGTCCGGCAGCCCGAGCAGCAACAGCGGGGTGCGGTGATGCCGGCTAACGAGCCGAGGGACAAGCCCGCTCCCCAGCGGCAGCGGAAGCAGCAGCAACAGCAGCAGAAGCAACAGGAGCAGCAGCAGCAGCAGAAGCAGCAGCAGAAGCAGCAGCTGCAGCAGAAGCAGCAACAGCAGCAGCAGCAGCAGCAGCAGCAGCAGCAGCAGCGGAAACGGCGCGCTCTTCCGCGACCCCCCCGCACAGCCGCCGTCGTATTGACGGCCCCGGAGGGGAGCTATGCGGAGGTCATGCGGTTGGCCCAGGAGAGGGTCAAACTGACGGACCTCGGGATCGAGGGACTCAGGCCCCGGAGGGCGCGCACGGGCGCCTTGATCCTAGAGGTGGCGGGGACCGGGGGATCGGAGAAGGCCGATCGCCTGGCTACCGCCATGGCAGGGGCCCTCTCCGGTGTGGAGGGGGTCAAAGTGACCAGGCCGGTGAAGACGAAGGAGATACTCATCCGGGACCTTCAAGAGGCGGCGACCCCGGAGCTCATCGCGGAGGAAGTCGCGCGCGCCGGGGGATGCCAACCGACCGACGTAAGAGTGGGGCCGGTAAGGACCGGGCCTACGGGTTTGGGGGCAGCATGGGCTAAATGCGCGCTCGCGGCCGCGGCCGCCCTGTCCAGGGCCGGAAAGGTCAGGATAGGGTGGACGTGGTCGCGAGTGGAGCTGCTGGCGGAGCGCCCACTCCAATGCTATAAGTGCATGGAGTTGGGCCATGTCCGCCAGCGCTGCCCCAATGACGGAGTGGAATGGGAGGACCGGTGCTTTCGGTGCGGTCTGGTCGGGCACCGGTCCGCGGACTGCGCGTCCTCGCCGCGATGCCCGGTCTGCAAGGACTCGGGCGGCCCGGCGAGGCATCGGATAGGGGGACCCGCTTGCCGAGCGGGCCCCGTAGGGGGCAAACCCGTGGGCCCAAAGACGGGCACCCCTGCGGCCCCGCGGGCGATCTCTCCCCGAGGAGGGGGGACTCCGTCTGTGGTGCCGGCCGCAGAGGCCGGGGGGGGGGGTGCTCCTCGCGGCGGTGGAGGCCGCGGCAACGGCGGGGGCGGTAGACTCGTGGGAGGAGACTCCGCTCCCGCAGCGCTAGAGGAGGGAGGCGGCGCCTTCGACCTCCGTGGCCGGCGAGGTCATGGAGGTCGAGGGGGCCGGTGAAGGGGAGGAAGAGGGCGCCGGAGGAGCCGACAACAACGTCACGTCGTGATGACGCATCGGCTCCTCCAAGCCAATTTGAACCACGCCCGCGGGGCTCAGGATTTGTTCGTCCAGAGCCTCACGGAGCGTGGTTACGGGTTGGGGTTCGCTGCCGAGCCGTACCGGGTTCCGGCTAGCGACCCCAAGTGGTTCGCGGACTCCCGCGCCTCGGTTGAGGTAGTTTGGGGCGGGGGGAGGCTCTGGTGCCTCCCCCCTGCCTCTAAACTCGGGGACGGCCGCGGCTTCGTGGTCGTCCGTTGGGGGACCACCGTAGTGGTGGGAGTATATCTCCCACCAAGTTGGGAGCTCCGGAGGGTCGAGGAGAGCCTCGAGGAGATGGGCGGCTGGGTGAGGAGATTCCCCGGCCGCCCGGTCCTCGTGGCCGGGGACTTTAACGCCCACTCGACTCTCTGGGGCTCGAGGGCGGACAGCGCCAGGGGCCGGGTGGTCGTCGATTGAGCGGCGACACTCGGGCTCCTGGTGCAGAACAGGAGGGCGAGGAGTACCCTGGTGCGGTGGCAGGGGGAGTCAGTGGTGGATATCACGCTGGCTAATCCTGTCGCCGCGAGGGTGATCGGCGGGTGGAGGGTCGTCTCCGAGAAGGAGACGCTCTCCGACCATCTCTATATTGAGATGATCGTGGGAGCGAAAGGCCCTCCGCCCGCCGCTCGGGGCGATGCTCGCCCCGATAAGCGGTGGTCCCTCAGGCTGCTGGACGAGGACCGTCTGGAGGCGGCCGCCAGGGTCGTCACATGGGCGGGGAGGGGGGAGGAGATTTTTATCAACGAGGAGGTGGAGTGGCTCGGGGCCGCGATGGACGCAATCTGCGACGTCGCGATGCCCCGGGCCAAGCCACCTCGGAGGAAGGCCGCGCACTGGTGGACCGAGGAGATCGCCGAGCTGAGGCGTGCCTCGGTCCGGGCCAGGCGCGGTTACACGCGCGCCAGAAGACGAGGGGTGACGGCCCTGGTGGACCAGGCTTGGGGGTCGTACCGCGAAGCGCGGAGGCTCCTGAGCCGTGCCATCAGACGGGCCAAAATCGAGGCGTGGGAGGAACTCCTCCGTTCGCTCGACGAGGATCCGTGGGGGCGCCCATACAAGATCGTGACGAACAAGTTGCGATCGTGGGCGCCCCCGCTGACCGCGTCGATGGATCCCCAGCTCCTGGAGACAGTACTGAGCACGCTCTTCCCCATCCCCGCTGGAGGGGAGGGGGAAGCGGACGCTCCTGCGCCCGTAGTGCCGGACTGGCTGCCGGAGTGGGGGATCACGGACGAGGAGATGAGGGACGCCGTCGGGAAGCTAAGGGGCAAGAAGACTGCCCCTGGCCCCGACGGCGTCCCAGCTAGGGTGTTGGCACTCACCGCGGGGTTCTTCGCCGGGCGGATGAGGGCACTCTTCGAGGAGTGCCTCAAGCGAGGCGTCTTCCCGGGGAAGTGGAAGGAGGCCAGCCTCGTCCTTCTGAGGAAGAAGGGCCGGCTTCCCGATCAGCCGTCGGCGTACCGGCCCATCTGTCTCCTGGACGAGATCGGCAAGACGTTTGAGAGGATCATCGTCGGCCGACTCGTCCGCCACCTGGAGTGGGGGAGTGGTCCCGGACTGTCGGAGGACCAGTACGGATTCCGCGAGGGGCGGTCCACGGTTGACGCAATCGGCCGTGTGCGGTCCCTCGTGGAGGAAGTGCTGGCCCGGGGCGGGGTGGCGTTGGCGGCGTCCTTGGACATCGTCAACGCCTTTAACTCGCTGCCCCCGTGGGTGGTCGAGACGTCCCTGGATTACCGGGAGGTCCCGACCTACCTTCGGGCGGTAGTCCGGAGCTATCTCTCCGGCAGGTGGTTGCTGGTCAGGGGACCGGATGGGCGGGTGCGCCGAGTGCCCGTGTACGGCGGCGTTCCGCAGGGGTCGGTCCTGGGCCCTCCCATGTGGGACGCCGGATACGACGGCGTGCTGAGGGTGGATCTCCCCGAGGGCTGCACCGCCGTCTGCTACGCAGACGACACGGCGGTGGTGGTCCGAGGGGAGACCTGGGAGGACGTCGTCCGCACGGCGGAGATCGCCGTGGACAGGGTCGTGCGCAAAATCCGGAGCTTGGGCATGGAGGTGGCGGCCGCGAAGACGGAGGTGGTCTACTTCCGTCGGCGGGGGCCGCCCCCTCCTCCGGGCCTGAGCCTGCGGGTGGGTGATGTGACCGTCCCAGTGGGTTCCGAGATGCGGTACTTGGGGCTCACGCTGGACCCGGGGTGGCGTTTCCGCGAACACTTTAGGAGGGTGGCCACCCGGATGGAGGGCATGGCGGCCTCGTTGGGCCGCCTGCAACCCAACCTGGGGGGCCCGTGCGCGCGGGTGCGCCGCCTCTTTCATGGGGTCGTGCGGTCGGTGGCCCTCTACGGGGCGCCCATATGGGCGGATAGGGCGATCGCGGATCGGTTCGTTCGGTCGCAGATTCATCGCGTCGAGCGCCGATCCGCGATCCGATTGGTGAGAGGGTACCGCACGATCTCACATGCGGCGGCCACCGTCCTGGCTGGGGTTCCCCCGATCGAGTTCGCGGCTCTCGCGCACGCCGAGGTACATCGGCGTGTGCGCGGGGTGCGGGCGGATCGGGGGGGCGCGCCGCTGGTGGCGCGTGCCGGGGCGGTGATACGCGATCAGGCCCGGCAGCTCGCCCTTGGGGAGTGGCAGAGAAGTCTGCCGCTCTTCGGGGGGCGGGTCGTCGAGGCGATCCGGCCGATTCTGCCCGAATGGGTGGGCAGATCGTGGAGCGGTCTCACCTATAGAGTGACACAGGTGTTCACCGGGCATGGGTGCTTCGGTGATTACCTGTGTCGCATAGGGAAGGAGCGCACGACCGAGTGCCACCACTGTGGGGACCCGGAGGACTCCGCGCAGCACACCCTGGTCCATTGCGCGGCTTTTGGGGTGCAGCGCGGAGCCCTGGTGGAGAGGATCGGGGTGGACCTTTCTCTCCCGGCCGTGGCGGCGGCCATGGTCCGGGGCAGAGAGGCCTGGGGGGCGGTCGTCTCCTTCTGCGAGACAGTCATGCTCGCGAAGGAGACGGCCGAGAGGGAGCGCAGGGGCGGCGAGCCGGCGCGCGCTGGGGCGCGCCGGTGGCGCCGCCGCTCGCCTCCCCCTATAGTTATATAACCCGGCCGGGCGGACCGAAGGGTGTCCGCCCGGCCTCGCACGGTAGGGGGGCTTGGGGGGACTCGTTGTCCCCCCAGCCGCCTCGGCGGGGTGGGTGAGATCGAGGGATCTCACCCAGCCACTCCCGCCGAGCGGGTCGGCGACGGGAGGTGGTGTCTCCTGGCGCCGAACATGGGGAGGTGGGCCTCCGTCGGAGGAGGCCCCACCCCAGGGCGCGCCCGGACGCAATACGAGAGTGAGTCCCCGGGCGCGCCCCTTTTCGGGGAGGGGAAGGACACCCGTTGGGTTTTAGCCGGTAAGAGTCCGGCATGCCCCCCGCCTCTCCCCCGAGAGGCGAGGAAGTCCTATGAGGATTTCCCAGCGTCAACAAAAAAAAAAAAAAAAAAAAAAAATGAAGGTAGATTGGCTCAAACTGAAGGGAAAAGTTATGTACCATTTTGGAAAAATCGCTATTATTATTAAGTAAAAAATTCAACTGTTTGAGCCAATGTACCTGCGAAAAACTGTAGACCAGACTATATTGATACAGATATTTGCACGTCAAGAACCACGATTTGGACTTTATTGCCCTTCTCTTAGCTAGACTTATAGCGAATTCTTGACATTTTATGTTGGGCCTTTCGTTTCTCTTATGCACATGAACATTCAGTTACACAGGCGAAATCATAAACTAAATGTTGAGATATTCGGAACTTACATTTTTATGTATATACGGTCTTATCCATCATTACTCATCATATAATACTAATGACTAGACTTCACGTCGTGTTGCTATTTGTACTCGTCCAATGGTGCCGCTTTATCTTTATCTTACATCACAATGTTTCTTTTTTTCCAGCAAGTATGGAATTGGGGGAACAATTGGCCGGTATTCATAGTCGGATCTTATTTCAAGACCGTCTTAAGTAAAGTCTTAAGATGCTAATACAGCTCTGTGATTGGTTCATAACATCTTAAGATTGTACTTAAGACGGTCTTAAATATAAGATCTGACTATGAATACCGGCCAATGTAAACTCGAAAACGTTTAAATAGCAACGTTCCGTTGCAAGTACAATCTATCTTTTCTGATTTTAACGACTTCCTGTATTTGCGTCGTTCGATAGTTAAAATATGAAAATTTGTGACTTGCCATATGTGACTTACACACCGACTAACAATTTTGCAATATCGATTATGTAGCCATATATATGTATATATATTTGAATATAGAAACATCTATTACTTGTACAACGATTACAATGTACATTCACGATCGTTAGTATTATAACAGAATGTGAGATAGAATTGTGGTCTCAATAGAAAATCCTTTCTATTGAGAACCACGACAACCGTGAAGTTAATGTTTCATTAACGAGAGTTTCAACATTGTATAGTTTGATCCTGCTGATCGGTATGCTACATGAGTCCTGTCATTCAGTTTTGTTTGAAAGTATCAGTCTTTATAATGATGATAAGTATAAATGTTTACAGCAGAATCTGCAGATTATTTATCACATGGATAAAGACACCATGAGATGTACGCTTGTATAGTACGTTCAACAGGCTTACGACATACGCCGCATATTTTTATATTTTTCGCAAACTCTGCACACGCCAATAAATAACTTAATATCAAAGAATCTCAGTTATGAACGCCATCATTCGGATCGTTCACGTTGTTTGCATTCTGCGGTTCGCTAAGTAAGTAATTTTCCGCCTCTAATCGCAATCGCTGACGTCGTCCTATTTCCTCCCTATTCATCCTTCTCGCTACATTTCGATTTCTTTGCTTTCCAAAACATACCGCCTCTCCCACCTCTCAAAAAAATTCATCCCTCAATGGTGTTGGAAAATGCGAATTCATGCACACCGCATCTATAAATTAAACAGATAATACATTGATATAATTTCATAACCTCTTGAATAAAATAAGTTGTTCTACACATTTCAGACTAAAAAATTTCTTTCGAATATTGTGTATAAAACAAAGTTTTGGAAAAAGTCGTCTCATCAGAATCAAGTAAGAAACATTTACGAAAAAATTAATTCTTTGCGATTGTTCTTATTAGAACCATTATTATTAATTTTCTAAATTTGATCGTATACCCCTAATAGCAACCAAAGTAATATCCTAGCACGATTTTATACAAACATTTCAGAATAAAATGTAAGCTTTAAAAGGTTATTTAGCGCATAAAAGTAATTAAATCAGTATTTATTTGTATTCTAATTTAGTACAATACTATACATGCATATATTTCATAAGTCGGAGTAACTTACCATATATTACTTTAATTAATTTGGTATCAAACAATGGAAGATTTCCCCGCTCCCCCCAAGCCGAATAATGTCGAATAGTATCATCTGTCCTTCATGCAATATTTTATTGCATTATGTAAAGTAAACCCGCCAATATAATGTAGATACTGGACCTGTAATAGAACAATATGAATTTTAATTTTACATAGTAATTTCATATATTTATTCAATTACTATTCATAGTCGAGTTCTACTACTTATCAAAGTTTTTGAAAAACTTACGGCATTTTCGTACTCTTCCTGCGAAATATTATTAAAATCTGTTACTTGTTGCACTGGATTGTAGCGGAAATGAAGGTGGCTTTAGAGGCATGATATTTATCCGTTTATGTAACAATTTGACTACTTAGTGTTTATACTTCTGCAAAAAAACATTATTATTTTACGTGTACAACATTATTATGCGTATCGCCGCATAAAAAAGTAAAAAATGCATGTAACCTTGTTTTTCCATAACATCTTGCAAAACGACTGGTCCACTGTACAAAACAAATTGACGACCTTCAGTTGCCTTATAATCTTTATAATCGGTCAATGATCTTGGCTTTCTCGCAAATTCTCGCGGACAATACCGTTCAATACATTGAAGTCGATTTGAAATTATATCTTGATTTCGACCAGATAATTTCATTTTTTTCCATACTTTCCAGTAATCCATGCAGTCAATAATTTTTTGACGGCACCTATACAAATCGAGTGCATATACTCAAAGGGCACTTGCGAAACTAGACCCATTGGTAAACGAGATAGTGGAGTCGGCCCCTTGTGATGATCTTCATCGTCTAACTTAATGTATTCATCATCTGTTCGCAAGCGATGATTTATGCCCATGAAAACCATTTAATTCTCGCATCGAGTACCAGTAACTCGACATTTAGAACATGGATTACTGGAAGTATGTCCAAAATGATTCAGTGCCCAAGAACGTGCAGGTGCATCTGCAATAAAGGCTCGTAATTCCACAGGTATTTTTTTTTAGAAATAAAATACCACCACTGTCAATAACTGTCAGAACATCATCAACAAATTGATTTAAAAAAATATTAATGTTTAGTGGTTTCTTTGGCCCTTTATAGATGCCTACAACTTCAGGTTTGGAATTAGCGATGTTAGCTATAGAACATTGAATCGGCCAAATTTGCATATTACCAGACTTATTTAATCTGGCACCATCAGTACTCCAATCTACTTTTATTACATCTGGAATTAAGTTCGGTGATGTTCTTTGCAAAATTCTGATAAGAGCTTTAGCAAATCCTATGTGCAAATATTCTCCAGGTTCAACTATAAAAATAATAGGGCCTTTGCGTGGAGTGTTCAATAATGTTCGTGAATCTTTCGGAAGATACGAGAAACACGGTAAGGATCGTAATGTCTCTAAAATTATATTTCCCTGAGTATGTGTAAGATTTCCTCGTACGAAAGCTGTCGCAAGAGATTCACAAAAAGTATTCACGCCTGCATCTGAATCGCAATCATCTTCATTAGATTGAAATGTTGCAGGTGAAATGTTCCTTTCAAGGTAGAGGGAACTACAACTCCCGACATTCATTGAGCCGACAGAAGAAATTTCACTATGTTCGCTGACATGAGATATTTGATCAAACGAACAATAGTATTCAGACACAGGGACTACACTAACATGAGAGTTATTCGCATCTATCACTGAGTTATCCAGTCGTATGTTGCGATCCTTTTGATTCTTCTGCCGCAATAAATTTAATCTCCGTAAACGTTGACGCGGTAATAACTTAAAAATCGGTTTATGGTCACGTGAGGTTTGAAGTTTCGTTTTTTAAAGAGACTCATTTCACTTGCAATGTCGACAAACACTTAGGAGATAATAAATTTGTAGACTTTGTATATATATATATATATATATATATATATATATACACTGTAAAAAAATTGTGTAAAATTACGTGTAATTTTGAGACCCACTATAATAGTGTAAATTTCCACGCATTTCTAATTTTGCAGTACGGAAGGAAAAAGTAATTTTGTATTACAATTACAAAAGTTACAAATTACAAATTACAAATGGAAATTTACACGTTTATAGTGGGTCTCAAAATTACCTACTATAATAGTTGTAATTTTACAGAATTTTTTTACAGTGTATATATATATATATATATATATATATACCCTGCATAAAATGTCGGATTGAAAAGAATTAATAAATTCTACTTTCTGATGCGAAGAAAGGGATTGAAAAGTATTGGTTCGCATAAAACTTTACCGCGCTGAATGTGAGACAGCAGTGGTTGATGCTTCGCATTGAAAAGTATTGGATCGCATTAAATTCACCCAAAAAAAATATTCTATCATTTATATTCACCCGGCATAAAAAAATTTTTTTTTTTCGAAATTTTATTACTATTTTATAACTAAATTTGTTTCTTAAGATGAAGTCTATGATTATAAATATTTTCTCGTATTTGAAAAACACACTTACCTTGGTGGGATTCGAACTCGGGACCTCGGGACCTCTGGATCGTGAGCCAACTGCCTTACGTGGTAGACTACTTCTTAATTTGATGTAAGTGTTATATATACTCTACATATGTCATAATCAGCGCAAATATATAATTTTTCAAAAATCATCTTAAGAAACAAATTCAGTTTAAAAAGAGTAATAAAATTTTGAATTGGATGTATGATATAATATTTCTTAATGTCGGGTGAATGTCAGAAACCAGTGCCGGCTCATTATGAAATTTTATGTTCGTAAATATATTTATGAAAAAAGTATATTTATAAAGTTAAAACATTCTTATCAAATCCTTACAAGGGCCTCATTAGACAAAAATAAGAAAACCTTTCTTATGGCATCCCTAATAAATAATGGTCGGGACCTTATCCGGGATTGGACGGGATAATGAATACATAGCACGAGCACGAAGCATGCCGATCCAGCCGATCTTGCGTTTCAGCACTGCTGCTACTGCTGCTAGGCGTGTGATGGGGGTAGCGCACACAAGGAAAAAGCCGTGTACGTGTGCGCATGTACAATGTGCACGGCTCTTTCCTTGTGTACGCTATCCCCACCACGCGCCTGGCTGCGGTGTTGAAACGCAAAATTTTAATAAATACGAGCTTACGCATTAAAAAGAATTCACTTAGCTTAAAATATTCCTCGCATTCAATCGCAATCGATAACCTTCAAACGAATGCGAATTCTCGCATTAAAAACGATTCACTTCTTCTGCTAATTGTTTTTGGATTCAGAGGCATACAAGATTTTCACGTTCTATTTTTTGCTTTTTTACTCCAGTCACAACAAAATTACCTTCTTTAAAAAAAGGTGCGAAGTACACGCGCAGCATGTTAGCTCGAAGAAAGTGGTTATGGAGTAAAAAAGCAGCGTCAAGTTTTTGTACGAAATTTTTTTTTATTTCAATAAAATATTTGCATTTTTTATTGTTACTTCTTTAACAGTTTTTAATCTTTGCGATTAACATCTTTGCATTTAAATACCTTGTACTCCTGTGTTGGATTAAAAATTTTATAATTGTATGTTCTCTTTCTGATTAACGCAAAATAATACAACAGTTATTTTCCAAGGAATATATATTCATTTTTTACTTGGCGCAATTTATAGATATCATTTATTTTTGTGAAAATACAAACATACCACATCGATTTTTTAGAAGTATAAAAATACCTCATCGGTTTTTTTTTAGGTACAGAGATACTTCAATTTTTTGAGATACAAACATACCACATCAGTTTTTTTTAGGTATAAAGATACTTCATCGGTTTTTTTGAGATAACCACTTTCTTTGAACGCGTGTGACTTGACGCCTTTTTTTACCTTTTTTTTAAAAAGGTAATTTTGTTGTGATGCCCTTGACTCTGGCAAAAATAGTCAACGCAGACTATAAACTTGTATATAGTTGAGCTGCAAAATCCAGTAATGGGAGTCCTGTCAACATATACAAAGAATGTAAATACCTTAGTAGCATAAAAAAATAAAGAGGTACAACGATATATGTTCTTAGTATGTAATACATTATGAAGTGTTAATTAAAAAATGTACTATTAGTAAAGTAAATAAATGTGCAATAAAAAAATTAAGTCCGAATTATTTTTTAAATCCAAATATTTGGACATTAGATTGGCATAAATAAGTATTAAATTTTATATTACAAAAATTAATAAATAAAATATTATGTATTTCGAAGAAATAAAGTAAAATAAAATAATCTATTTTATCTTAACCAATGGCCATGTTCAGCAGAACATTTATTTTGCAATTGCTGCCAGCAGCACTTTTCTGAGCTTTTAGATTGGATTATTCTTTTACATCTAGAGGAATAATCCAATCTGACAAAAGCTCAGAAAACCTCCAACAATTGCAAAATAGACGTTCTGCTGAACGTGGCCACTATTACATGCATAATTGAGAATTTGTTATGCTTATCTACTTTGATTAATTGATTGTAGATAAAAACTATAAACGTACGTGCGTTAATCAGCAAAAAATCTAATAACTCTCATGTATGCAAATATTTTTTTAATCTACTGCATATTTTATACACATACATATACATCTCTAAGAGCCAATTTCTTCACCGTCGGATAACTCTATCCTTCGGTTAACCTCACTCTTTATCTCTTTCTAACTGCCCCCTTAGAAAGAGATGAAGAGTGAGGTTAACCGAAGGATAGAGTTATTCGACGGTGAAGAAATTGGCCATAACAATGTAACACTTACGTTCAGCGCCTTATTACTGCACAGCAATTGGACAATCTATTGTTATGTATCGCTCCGTGTAAATCCAACTAGGACGGACTGCCCTGTACTCGGCACTAGCACCTTTTAACTATTACACGAGTTCGTCAAGACTATATATATATTGTTGCGTTCCGTTCGCTATTCGTGACGCGCGGACTCACGAACGCGTCCGCGTACTCCCGGGATCGCAGAAATAACCACTCTCGTTATACAAATAGGAACTCGGGTTTATTTAAACTCAAAACGGAATACAAGAGAGTTCTGGGAAACCGGACCGAACGATTTGAGTCACCAGATCAATCTGACAGGCGGTAATTAAATCAATAATTCTATGCGTCCCCGTTGTCAAGGGACGCGCTACGGCTTGAAGCTTCTGCGGAGCGGCCGCTCGCTTCAGCTCGGAGTTAAGGGCCGTTTCAGCGCGGGCGTAACACTGCTCTCCCTCTTCAAGATTGTCGTCCCGACAATCCGGAAGGGCAGTTTCCTGACTGGGCGATCTGTCGTGCGATTCCAGGGTACCGGGACGACCTCCTGCCCTACCCTGGACTGCTGCCACAGGTTACCGGGCGCCGTCCTCTTCTCGGTCCTAACTGCACTCCGGAAGTCCAAGACTCAGTCCTCTTCCTTGTGTGCTCCAGGGCAGGCTCCCAATCGACTTTCCCGGGAAGGAAACTCCCGGGACCCAGAACGGCTTCCTGCCCCTACCTGAGCTGTTGCTGCAGGTTTTCTCCGGCACCGTCCCACGGGGCCCCAAGCTCCCCCCAGCCGACTCCAGGGTAACCCCCCAACCCTCTCCCTCGCAGGAATCCGCCGACGAAGAAGATCCTTCTTCCTCCGCCCGCTGAAGACGTCTTTCTCCTCCTCAGTTCGCCGCTCCTCTCGAAAATCTTCGGACAAGGGGGGGGGGGGAACTTCCCGTGGACCCTGCGCCCCGCAGGGCTCCCCAGGTCCCCGCCCGGCATTCGCCCTACGGCCCACGGGAAAACCACGGGTCAAAAACCGTGGGCAGGCGGTCTTCTTAATGAAGTCTTCGGCTATCGTTGTTGGAGACGACGCCGTGGAAGCTCTGCTTAGTGTGTCTCTCTTTCTCAAAAATCACCGACAAACTTTTTTCTGTAAAAGAACAAACATATACGCAGAAACTCGACACACACAAAAAAAAGTTTTTTTTTTTTTTTTTTTTTAAACATCACTTTATTCCCTTCTATTCCTCCTCCTCTTTCTCTTTTCCATTATTCCCAGGACAATCGAACCGGAAATGTCCCTCCTTTCCACAATTCCAACACTCTTTTGCTCTATCCCAGTCTCTCCGTCCATAACCATAACCTTTCTTTCCCCTTTCTTCGACTTTTTCATCTCCATCTCTCTTTTCATTACTCTTCTCGCCCCTATCCTTCCCTTTCTCAAAACGCTTTTCGAAATCACTCCTTTCTTCAAAATTCCCTCCCTGTATAATTTTAACGGCCTTTGCCCTCTCTACGGCCAACCTCAGCGAGGTAATCCCTTCTAGCTGAAGAGTCCTTCTAACAAATCCGTCCGAAAGGGAAGAAACAAATTGAGCGCACGCGATCTTGTCTCGAACCGCGTAGGGACACTCCGGATAAGCTAATCGAGAGAGCCTTTCTAATTCGTGACCGAAAGTAGCGAAATCTTCCTCGAATCTTTGCTTTCTATTCGTAAACTGCGTGTAATAATTTTGCGAAAGTTGCCCCTCACCGAAACGTAGTTCTAATTTTGACTCTAGTTCCTCATATTCCAAATTCTCTAAATTTTCTACCGATTCTAAGACAGAACGCGCTTTTCCCCTTAAGCACGACGCCAAAGCTACGGTTTTGATCGCATCGTCCCATTGATTCGCGCGCGCAATTAAATTAAATTGCGAGAAAAACTCTCGCAACGGAACCACACCGTCAAACGTGTCAGGTTTAAGTTTATATCCGATTTCACTGCGCGCGCCGTTTCCCGCACCAACGGCTTCTACTTCCGGACCGCGATTCGCTCTAATATTGGAAGGACTTAGCTGTGTTTCCTGAGAAGGCAACCGGTCTCTCCGTAAAAATTGGAGCTCCTCATCGTGCCGGCGAAGCATTGCGGCGAGTTCCTCGTCACGTTGCGCCTGCTCCTGGCGCATCTGCCGCATCTCCTGTAGCACGGCTTGGAGAGCTGCCGTCTCTGAAGCTGCCGACTCCGTCGCAGGCTCCGAAGAGTCCACCAGGCGTCTCTTTCTCGTCGCAACTAGCGTCGTCATGGCACACACACTCACACGCGCGATCCCGGACGAGCCCCCAAAAAGTGTTACGCTCCGTTCGCTATTCGTGACGCGCGGACTCACGAACGCGTCCGCGTACTCCCGGGATCGCAGAAATAACCACTCTCGTTATACAAATAGGAACTCGGGTTTATTTAAACTCAAAACGGAATACAAGAGAGTTCTGGGAAACCGGACCGAACGATTTGAGTCACCAGATCAATCTGACAGGCGGTAATTAAATCAATAATTCTATGCGTCCCCGTTGTCAAGGGACGCGCTACGGCTTGAAGCTTCTGCGGAGCGGCCGCTCGCTTCAGCTCGGAGTTAAGGGCCGTTTCAGCGCGGGCGTAACAATATATATCCCATTAATACATCCTATACCTAGGAAGAAATTCAAAATAATAAAATGCGTAACCAAAATGTTATAATCACAAAGAGGACATTTGTGAAACACGTACGCTATTAGAGCTATTGCGTCATTCTGTTTCTTTTTACATCTAATGAGCGATAAAGAGAGAATAATTCAATAACGCTAATAGCGTGCACCTGAGAGATATTAAGTTCTAAACATATGGTCAGAATATAGAATATAATAGAAAGACAGAATATAATAATTACCATAACCTTTCTCCGTAATGTTCTCCGTAATACCGTGACTCTGACAAAATAATTCTAGCGATACCAAAATGGTGTCGCGGCTCCACGTATTTCACTAATTTCCACTCCTGACTCTTGGTACCACAGCAGCTAGCCCGAGGGATGGAGATACGCACGAGGCACGAGACGAGACCGCGTCGGGCACACGATATAAAGCACGCGGGAAGTGAAAAGACAAAAGAAATGTGTTATATTTAAATCTCGAAAACTATACGTATTTTTATTGAAAAGCTGTCGTAAACATGTGACAATTTCAATTGTCAACACTTCGTTAGCAACGAGATACAATTAAAAAGCTTCATAGCTTGATGACACATACACAATAACGGATGGAAATTATTATATATGTGTTGTTGCCGTCATGTTTGCATCATGATACTCAAGATGAAACGATGAATCATTCATTGCTGTCATGTTGCTGACATGTTGCAGACAACATAACGTACCAATATTGCGGACCGTTTGCTCTTGAAATTGCGTCAACTGATTGCATATATAAGCAGTCATGTAGCTGTATTTGTAACGTGTTCTACTTCGATGTCAGCAAATTTACAGCAAATATGTGAAAACACATGCAATGCATTAGTTTGCTCAATATGTTATATCACGCTTGGCTATCTGGGTTAATCTAATAGTTGTAAAATTATTCATATAATACATTCCAGATCCCTTATTAATGTCCCTGAGAAATTGGGTATCTATTTTCTCGTAAACACACAAATTACAGAAAAGCGCATCCTTGAACGAGATCTTATTACCAATAAAGGATTCCTCAATTGCAGCCTTCTTAGCTGCTTTATCTGCAAATTCATTACCCTGAATCCCTATATGTGATGGGCACCAGGTGAATTTAATAATCTTGTTTTCACAAGCCGCCAAGGAAAGTTTCATTTTTAAATCCGGGATAAGTGGAGAAAGCTTATACTTATGATTTGAGTTCTTTAATGCCTGAATAATACTAAGAGAATCCGTACAAATGTTGACAAAATTCCAAGATTGAGTCCCCACAAGGTCAATAGCCTTGGCGATCGCAATCCCCTCCGCCGTAAAAGAGCTCGAAAAATCGCTCAACTTATATTTAAATAACAAACCAAATTGTGGGACCCAAACCGAACAACCAACAAAACTTCCATCCGCTGATTCCGATCTAGAGCCATCTGTATAAACGACGACCTCCTGGGGAGAAGTCCTATTAAAGGAAATAAGGTTAATAAATGCCTGACTAGGAGAGGCATTATTCTTTGTCAGTACACCAGATGTTGTATCAAACAACGTAGATGACAAATCAAACCTGAAAGGATAGGAAAAAGCGGGATGAACATTCCAAATGTACAAACTATATCTAAAGGGATTAACCATCGGCCATCTTTTAACTATAAACAGAATATTGCTAGGAGCCGCATTAATAGACAAGTTATAGAGATTGTCAATTCTGTTTATAAGCCTATTATTCTTCAGCTGAATTGCCTTCAGTAAAAATTTATCACATTTATATGCAATTCTTCTTCTAAATGATTTCTGCTCACCGAAAAGCCAGCACACCCGATTAGGGGTAGATTTAGGTCCCAGCAAACACAGTAATCACCGAGTGCGTAATTTGATAGCAAATTGTCGCCAAGACGCACTCAGTTATTACTGTGTTTGCTGGGGTAAACCTAACGCCAACTTAAAGGCTGTACACAGAAGACTCTCAATGATAGCTACGTATGTATTGGCTGCACTAAGGTACCATATTGCACCTCATTCCAATTGCGCTCCGATGGTGGCATTAACAAAGTTAATAGCTCTACGGGGATCAATACCCCATGCACGACCCTGGCGGAAATATTTCTACAAAATTTAAAAAAAAATAAAAGTGTGTTACAAAAAACTATAAAATATTATAATTGCCAGAATCTATTAAAATCTACATGAATTTAAAAAGTGCTACATAATTCTACATAAAAATGCTAGAATTGGAACACTTTTGTAAATTTATGTATTTTTTTTATTGGATCTTGATCTATAAATTTTTATGAATAACTACAACTTTTTGGATATACTACAAACAAAATAAAAAATAAAATTTACTTCTCTCGTTGAACATTATTTTATTGCTGAAAATCTTGATTACGTGCAAGCTTAATTAAATTTTATATTTTACTTAGAAAATTTGCTTACCACCGCTGGATTTGAACCTGAAACCCCTGGCTCTTGAGTCAGTCACCTTCCGCACTGTGCTACAACATTGATTGATGAAGTCGTTTCGTATTGTCTATATATGTTACACTTATTGTTAGCAGAAAATTTGTAATTTTTAGTTAAATGTTACAAGTTTTTACACAAATCTTCCAAAATTCATCTATTATATTAATAACTTCTTAATTCGCAGAAGTCAAAATACTCATGTTTTTATTTTCGTGTAGTCTGTTGTAAAGTCCAATAGAAAAATACATAAATGTACAATTTTTTACCTATATATATTTCTGATTCGTGAATGGTTGTAATTTTGCATACAATACTACAAGATCCTACAGAAAATGACAAAATCCTTAAGCCTTTTACAACTCGTGAATGCATGAAAATCTACATAAATTTGCTTTTTTTAGATGTTTATAAGATACTACAAGTTTACATGGAAATTAACAGACCTTCAACCAAACTTTCAACCTTTCAATATGAGATGCTTATATATAAGTATCAAAGATTATTAACGTCTTGACGACGAGGACCAAAACCAATGGTCGAATCGTCACGATGATTGTGTGCCAATCATAGCCGGAATAAATGAAAATTTATTTGTTTATTATATTGGCAATTTACGAATGTACTTTAGGTTTCAACCTTACCATGGAAAATTGTAGTATTTTATAAAAATCTAAAAAAGCGAATACATGTAAATTTTCATGGATTCACGATTCGTAAAAAGCTAAGAATTTTGTTGTTTTCTATAGGACCTTGTAGTATTATATGCGAAATTACAATCATTCACGAGTCAGAAATTTAATAAGGTAAAAAATTGTACATTTGTGTATTTTTCTATTGGGTCTTACAGCAAACTGTACGAAAATAAAAAACATAAGTATTTTGACTTCTGCGAATTAAGTTATTAATAATACATAAATTTTGGAAGATTTGTGTAAAAACTTGTAACTAAAAAGTACAAATTTTAATTAGCCATAATTGTAATACATTTTTTAGCTGTACAAACAAATCGGTATTTGTTACTGTTTGTACGAAGCTGTAGTATTTTATGAGAAACTAAAAACTAAATTGGATTCTAAGTAGCACAGTTTTACGATACGAAAATTGTGGTAGATTTCTATAGTCATTTATAAATAATTGTAGTATTCTACAAGTAAACAGATGTTTTAATTTTTTAAGATTTTGTTTCTTCTTAAATTTTTAAAATTTGTAGATCTCTGTACTATTTTTTATTAAATTGTAGTTTTTCATGAAATACTACTTGCAATAATTTCTTGATTTGAGAGCATTGTAATTTATGGTACTATTTCGTAGATATTTCTACAAAAAAATAACTATTTCTACAAAAAATTAAATATTTTAACAGAAATGTACAAATTTCTATTTTTAGTCAAATTTTGTAGTTATTCATAGAAATTTTTTCCGCCAGGGGACCTGTCAACCATTTAAGTATATTAGCAAAACACATGGTTTTATTACGTAAAAACCCAATATGATCTCGCCACCTGAGGCCCACATCCATATTCATACCCAGATATTTAATTGCTTTAAGGAAAGGAAGGAGTCCATTAGCAACTTCCAAATTAGCTGGGGTACCAATTGACCTCTTCCTATGGAAGATAGTAAATTGTGTCTTAGGAAATGATATGTTAAGACCCAAGTCCCATAACCAGCCCTCAACTATATCAAAGGTACTTCTTAAAGTTGATAAAATTGTATCAAGATTCGAGTCAGAGCACAAAAAAGCCACATCATCGGCAAATTGTATTACTTTAACGTTACGCGGGATAATCTGAAGAATGTCCTTCAAATAAAGCTTGAATAGATCTGGGCTAAGAACTGAGCCCTGAGGAAGACCATTCTGTATAAGATGGCTCCTACAAAATCTGCCTGACTCATAAAAGTTTACATTCCTTGGGTTAATCAGATTCCTAAGAAACTTTTTATAACCTTCCGGTATATCAAGTCCATTAATCATCTTGAACAGGATCTGAGGATTTACATTATCATACGCTCCCTTAATATCCAGAAAAATTGCCCCAGTCATTTGATGTTGGACAAAGGATTTATATATTTCCAGGTTAATAAAAGCAAGGCAATCCTCGCATGATTTACCTTTTCTAAATCCGAATTGACAATTAGGCATTAAATAATCTAGTTCGAGATACTTCTCCAATCTTACCTTAACCAATCTCTCTAAGATTTTAAGAGTACAAGAAGCCAGCGAAATTGGCCTAAATTCGTTCTTACCAGGTTTTGGAATCAACGAAACATCATAGAACCTCCAACAGTCAGGAAATGAACCATCCTCCATGATCAGGTTGAAAATCTCAAGTAATTTAACTAAAGCCGTTTCAGGTAACATACGTAATAATTGATTGTTAATAAGGTCTGGTCCTGGGGTACTTTTAGTTTTTGGAGACGAAATGATAGATTTAAGCTCATCTTTTTTTTTTTTTTTTTTGGTAACGAGGGAGAAATGCGCGCGCATACCCCCTCCCCCGGGGTGGGGAGGGCGGTTATGTGGGACTCCAACCCACTAAAACTCCCCCGGATGTTCCTCTCGGCGCTATGAGGGGAGGCCCTGGGTACCACATGATCCATCCGCGAGCCTCCCCACGCCATGTCCTTGTTGGACCTGCTAATTTGTGGCGGATGGAGAAACATCACTCCCATCCGCCACCCCCCCTCCGGGGTTGCTTTCGCACGGGCGCGCTGCTTTCCCCGACCGCGCGTCCGCCCCCGGGCGGGAGGGAGAGGAGTGCCCACCTCCGAGGAGATGGGTTCCTCTCCCCCCGCGCCCCCTCTTGGAGGGCAGGCAGGGGTCAGAGCCTGTGAGCGTTTCTCGCCACCCGCGGCCCCGACCCCCACCCTCCGCGGACCAAGGGGGAGCGCTAGTGACGGACCCTCCGTAGGAAGTCCGTCCGAGCCCCCCCAGCCCGCCTCCCTTAGCACCGGGGGAACGAGGTCGAGTTGCCCCGACCCCGCTCCCCCCGCGGACCGACGGGAGCACCCGTGGAGAAGCTCCCGTAGGAGCCCCCCCCCAAGCCCCCGCCGGCCCGCGCCCTCCCGCCAACACATTTCTGACGCGCGGGAGACGCCGAGGGACCGGACCCCGCGTTGCCGCAGAGCCCGGACCCACGGCCCCCCCGCCTCTCGCGCCCGGCTCTAAGTCCGGACGCCGCAGGGGGAAGGAGGAACCGCCGAGTCACCAGCGGCCCCCGTCCCCCCCATCTCCCTTAGCCTCCTATTGTCAGGAGGGGGAACGCTCCGGCCGGGAAACCAACTCCCAAGCTATCGCGCCCCCCTTCCCCCGTCGGAGACAGCATTTCTCCCGGGAGGGGCGGACTCCTCTAGCCTCCTTGGAGTCCCCCCCTCCCCCGCTGCCTCCGTGTCTTTAGGGTTGGGACACCCGACCCCTCCCAACCGATGCCCGGACGGCAGCCCCAAATCCGCACAAAGCGGGCATCTCGGGGCCGTCGCCGGACAACGGCCGGCCCGGTGGCCCTCAACACCACAGCGGTAACACAACCCGCTGCGGTCCACCGGGGAGCTGCACAGGGCCCAAACGTGACCAACGCCCAATCCCCTCCCTCATTATCTTGTTCGCGGCGCCCACAGGACACCGCGCCCATGTCGTCCCCATGCCCCGAGGGGGATGCACGATCTCTCCGATCGTGATGTTCCCCTCGCCGCATCCGCCGACCGCGGCGATGGCGGCCTTCACCTCCCCAGGGGTGACGGAATCGTCCAAGCCCGCCAGGCGCAGACCCACGCACCTGACAGGCCTGGTGACCCGCACCCCCGTGCCCTCGAGCGCAGCGCTGACGCGCTGCGCTAAAAGGTCAGCCTTTCCCCCAAAGTCTTCACCGGGGACCTCCACCACGAGGCCCCCGATGATCGCCCTCCTGCAACTAATGCGATCTATTCCCAGGCCCGCGAGGGGAACCCTCTCCCTCGCGGTACTGAGGACCTCAGCATACGTTGCCGGCGTCCCTCCCAGGACAGTGATCGTCACTGCCGCCGTCTTCGGGGGAGCCGGCCCCGCAGCCTTGGCCCTCTTCTTCTTCTTCGCGGACGGGGGCACCCGCAACGCCCCCCCAGCCCCATCTCCACGAGACTCGCGCCCCGCGGAGGAGGGGACAGCGGGCGCAGCGCCACCCCCGCCCATCACTCCCACATCCCTCACCCCCCTCGGCTTACCCGCCAAGGGGGGAAGGGGCACAGCGGGAGCTTTCCCACCACGAGAGGCGCCCCCCCCATTCCCCTAACGAGGGAACGAACCTCCCTCGTCAAGGCCTCCATCTTTCGATCGAGGGCCTCAACGCGGGTGTCTACTCCCCCGTCGAGTCCCCGATCCCCAAAAGCCCCCTTCCCGGGGGCATCGGTGCCTCTCTGTTTAATTCGAGGGGTTGCCTGAATCGTAACCTCCCTCTGTTCCCCCTTCGGGGAAGAGAGGGAGGATGTTTGCGTTGATACCTCTCTTCTCCCTACCCTAGATACTTGATCAACATCCATGGGAGTTACCTCTGATATTTTCTCCTTCTCATTTATTCTTTCCTCCAAACTTCTGATGTGAGCCTTCAGCTTGCAAACCTCCTCCTTCATTTCCTTATTCGCCTTTTCTTCCTCCTCCAACATTTCAACGGTAGTCTGCGCCCTAACATTGAGGGCGAGCACCACCTCATTCACAATGTTGGCGTACCCCTCCTTCTCCTCATCCACCATTAGTTCATACTCGCTCTCCTCATTCTTCTCCAACTCTGGAGGGACGAGGAACTCGTACAAGAAGAGCTTAGATCTCTCGAACAATTCCTCCTCCGACATCTCATGGATACGACTCTCCAACATACCCGGGAACTCGTGTAACTTCTCACGCGAACATTCCTTTAGTGCCTCGATTCTGCTCTTGCTCTCCCTGTATTCCCCCACCTTAATACGCCTACTTTTCCCTTCCGAAGATGTGGAGGAAGAATCAAACTTCCCCGACCTCTCCGGTATTCCACCTTTACTAGTATCTGCAGCGATCGCCGATTCCCCCGGCGGGCTCGCTCCGGACCCGCCGGGTGGCCCATCTCTTGATGACGACGGGAGGGGGGCTGGGACAATACCCCCCCTCGCCGGCCCCTGGGTGTCCGGTCACCCTGGGGCGGTAATTTCTTTCCTTTCCTTTTGTCCATACTCATATTAATCAAAAGAGTGGTTTTATTTCGGAGTTTCCCTCTCCTAGGCTGGTTGGCTTCCCGGCCTTACGAGCCCAGCCTGCCCGAGCTCGGGTACCCCGGGTTTGCCACACCCGTGTCGGGGACGCCCACCAGAGGCCCCGAAGACCCCCGGAGGCCGCCCCGAAGATCGCCCCCGACCTCTGGGAGGACGGTTGGGAGAGCCAAGCTCTTCCTCACGACTCCGTCCGAGCCGGGCGGACTTATTATAGAGGCCGCCTACCTCGCGAGTCCCGAAGGACTCCCCGGCCCCCGCCGCCCTCGCGGGCGACGGGAGTTACGGTGCTGATGTGCTCGGGTACCTCGGGTTCGCAAAACCCGTAGTGGGGAAGGCTTCTAAGGCCCCCAAAGGGTCCCCGGTGGCCTTTCCCACCCCCTGAGGGGAGATTTAAGCTCATCTATCAAAAATTTATTCTCAAAAATGGACGACAAAGGAGAGTCGATAGTCTCCTCAAAGGAATCCGAAACCCAAGGAGGGGACAATTTATTAATCGCTCAGTCAATAGCCAGGGATCTACTCTCAGAAGGAGGATTCGGTCTATTAAAGTAAACACTTCTCTTAAATGCACCAATAGTATCCCAGAATGTTTTTACATTCCAATTTATATTAATAACATTAATAAAATTGTGAAAGTTTACTCTTTTCCTACGACTGATGGTCCTTCTGCATTCATTAGACGCAGCTTTATACTTAGCACGGTTCTCTGCAGAGAAATTTAACATATAACTCTTAAAAGCCTCCTTCCTATTATCTCTAGCCGCTTGACATTCCTCATCCCACCAGGGCGGGTTAATTTTTCTCCTTGTGGATTTCACAGGGTAACCCTTGCAAAAGATAGCTTCGTTCATGAGAGGAGGAGTTAAGGCACCGGCCAAAGCAAAGGTTAAGGTGGACAAACCAATTTCTGTGTCTACACAGGAAGACACAGTGATGGAGACGACAACAGAGATGGCGGAATCGAACAACCTGGCCATCGAAGCGAGTAAGGACAGGGAATGGGCAGCAGGGGTAGATTCCGTTGGGTGGACGGACCCCGCCCAAAACAAGATGACGCCAGCAGCAGATGACGTCACCGAGTCACAGACGATGGAGGTAGAGGACCTCGGGGACACGGCAAAATGTCCCTAGAGGTCCTCCAGATTAACCTCAATCACGCCCGCGCCGCCCAGGACCTGTTTTTACAGAGGATGGCGGAACGCGGGTGTGGTCTGGGGATCGTGTCGGAGCCGTATAGGGTGCCAACAGACCACCCCTGTTGGTTATCCGACACCAGCGGCTCTGCCGCGATTTACTGGAATTCGCTGCCGCAGTCTCCTCCGTGCTCTCGCGTTGAGGCCGGAGAGGGATATGTGGCGGCAACATGGGGGCCCATCTCTGTAGTGAGCGTGTATGCCCCTCCAAGGTGGAGCAGGGCCAGGTTCGAACAGCTCTTGGAGAGCATAGAGAGATGCATCGATGGCTTCCGCGATGCGAATGGACCTGGCCGGGTGATCGTGGCCGGTGACTTCAACGCGAAATCCGCGTTTTGGGGGTCATCGGCCACAAATGCGAGGGGCAGATCACTGCAGGCCTGGGCGGCGGACAACGGTCTGTGCCTGATTAACGAGGGCAACGCGAAAATGTGCGTGCGGCGGCAGGGATCCTCCGTGATCGACGTCACCTGGGCAACCCCTGCTGCCGCAAATCGCGTAAGAGGATGGGGGGTGGTCCCGAACACGGAGACGCTGTCGGACCATCAGTTAATCCGAATGCGTGTCGAGATCACCTCCAAAGTGGAGATGGACCGCCGCCAGGCCAGAATGGACGCGAGGAAGAGATGGGCCCTCAAACAAGTCGAAGAAGACCTATTCAGAGCGTCGATCCTCGCGCTGTCGTGGGGCGATAACGAAGACGACGCCCAGGAGGATAACGCATCGGCAAACGTTGACGCGGAGGCAGAGGCCCTACGGCGCGTCATGGAACAGGCGTGTGACGCCTCCATGCCGCGCCTCCGGGGAGGCCAACCAAGACGGAAGGCCTATTGGTGGAGCCCAGACATCGCACAGCTTCGAAGGATGGCCAACTCCGCGAAGAGGAGGTGGATGAGGGCCCACGCAGGCAGGCGTGGGCCCTGGAACGAGGAGGAGACGGGGGAGGCTTGGCGTTCCGCCCGCCAAGACCTCTCCCGAGCAATCAAGGCGGCCAAGGAGTCCTCCTGGAGGGAACTTCTCGCCACGTTGGAGGAAGATCCGTGGGGGCGTCCATACAAGATCGTCCTTAACAAATTAAGGGCACGGGCACCCCCACTAACGGAGTCATTGGACCCCCATTTTGTCGGCAGGGTAGTCGACACCCTGTTCCCTGTCGACGGGGGCGGGGAAACGGGTTTTCCTAAAACCCCCGTCCAGGAGTGGAGTGAAGAAATGGGGGTCACAGCAGAGGAAATGGCGAGAGCCCTCCGCAGGGTCGGGAGAAACAAAGCTCCCGGCCCTGACGGCATACCAGGAAGGGCCTGGACCTTAGCCGCCGGGGGACTGGCCGGTCGCATGCGTAAGGTCTTCACGCACTGCTTCAGGACCGGCCGGTTCCCCAAGATTTGGAAAGGGGCCAGCCTTGTGCTCTTGCCGAAGCCCGGCAAGCCGCCGGGCGACCCGTCCGCGTACAGGCCTATATGCCTGCTGGACGAGGCCGGAAAGATTCTGGAGCGGGTTATAGCGGAACGCCTCGTCCAGCATCTGTCCCGGGAAGGAGGAGTTAATCTTAGTGAAGATCAGTATGGTTTCCGTGCGGGCAGATCAACGATAGACGCCATCATCTGCGCTATTGCTCGCACGGGGGCCATAATAGGGGAGGGAGGAGTGGCTCTTGGCGTGGGTTTCGATATCCGAAACGCCTTTAACTCCCTCCCATGGCCGGTAGTGGGGAGGGCGTTGGTGTACTTCAACGTCCCCCCCTACCTGATTAGACTGATTGAGAATTATTTCCGGGACAGAGGCCTTCTGTACGTGGATCGGGATGGGGTCCTCAGGTTAAAACTCATGGAGTGCGGTGTTCCACAGGGGTCAGTACTTGGCCCACTTCTGTGGATCATCGCATATGACGTAGTACTGAGGACCGCCCTTCCTGCCGGCTGCCATTTGGTGGGATACGCCGACGACGTATACATGGTGGTGGAGAGATGGCAGGAGACGTTAGGGCTGGCCAACGTAGCTGCGGCGTGTGTGGTGCGTTCGATTAGGAGGCTGGGCCTAAGGGTGGCCCCACAGAAGACTCAGGCTACCTGGTTCTTCGACAAGTCGCAACGGGAGCCACCCCCTAGAGAGCTCGGCCTCACCGTGGAGGGAGTCCGCGTCCCCATCGAGCGCAGCCTGAAGTACCTCGGGCTGTGGCTCTCGGAGGACGGCAGCTTCGGCGAACACGTTGCCCGCACAGTTCCAAGGGTGAGGTTGGTTGCGAACAACCTCGCTCGGATTCTCCCGAACATCGGGGGGCCTAGCGGGCACGTGCGCCGTTTGTATGCGGCGACGGTCCACTCCATGCTCCTATATGGAGCACCGGTGTGGGCGGCAGAGGCGGCGACCAACAACCGCCTCAGGAGGGAGCTCACTGCGATACAAAGATTGATCGCTAGCAGAGCCGCCCGCACGTACGTGACCGTCTCTCATACGGCGGCAACAGTCCTCGCGGGAATTCCACCGGTGGTCCTTCTCGCCGAATCTCAAGCTGAGACATACCGGCGGACGAAGGCGTTGAGGGAAAGACACGGGGCCGCCGGACTTTCCCCGCAAATGAGGACTGCGCTGAAGCTGCAGGCCAAAGAGGCCCTCTTCCGCCGTTGGGAGGAATACTTGGATGATCCCAGGGTTCCCGGCGGAGAGAGGGTCCGAACGGCCGTGCGGCCTGTCCTTCGTGAGTGGGCAGACCGCAGGGGACGCGGAATTAGCTTCCGAGCGGCGCAGGTGCTTACCGGACATGGTTGCTTCGGCGAGTACCTGTGTCGCATAGGCAAGGAACGCACCACATGGTGCCACCACTGTCAGGAGGAGGGGGCGGACACGGCGCAACATACGCTAGAGTTCTGCCCGGCATGGGAAGAGCTGCGCCGTGCCCTCCGAGAGGCAGTGGGGCAGGACCTCTCCCCCTCGGCAATCATCGCTGCTGCGGTGGGGCCAGGGGGAGAGGACAAATGGCGAGCATTCATCTCCTTCTGCGAAAACGTGATGTCGCGGAAGGAGGTGGATGAAAGAATCAGAGAACGAGACAGGGAAAACGAGAGCGACGAAGACATGCCGCTAGCTAGACGGCTTCGTCGCAGACGGCGAGCAGATGGAGCCCCCGGGAGAGTAGGAGGGAGAGGGAGAAGAAGGGGAGGAATGAATGCTAGGAGATAACAGCGGGGGGGGGGGGGGTTGGGGTGGCACCTTCGACGGGAAAGTCCTCCCTTGCCCCTCCGCCCGGCCGCGTTATACGCGCGTGTTTGAAGAAAAAAAAAAAAAAAAAAAAAAAAGGAGGAAAAATAAGAAAGGAGATGGGGGGGGGGGGGGGGGGACGAGGGTCTTCGCTCGCGAAGGCTCCTCCTCCCCCGAGAACTCGGGATCTCCTCGGTGGGGATTCCGAGAAGGAGGAGGGCGGGGTGACCTGGGGTCGGCCTTGGTGCTCCCTGGTCCGCGGCGGGGGGATGTGTCCCGCCGTGGGTTGGGGTCGGCCCTGGATCTGCCCGCCGGAATGACCTTGGTCAACGGAGGGGCGGCGTGGGGGGGGGCTCGGGCGGGGCCCCTACGGGGTCCTCGTCACTGGCGCTCCCTCTGCGTCGCCGTTGAGGGGTGGGGGCGGGGCCTGGGGTTCGCCCTGGGTTCTGACTCCACCGGCCCTCTTCAGGGGGGCGCGGGGGGGGGGGGAGGAACGGGGGTCATTGCCTCGGTGATGTCCTCCTCCCTCCTCCCCTCCCTGCTCCGGGGGGTGGACGGGCGGTCGGGGAAAACCACTCGCCCACAGCTGCTTAAAAGCAGCACCCCTGGAAAGGGGGGGTGGCGGATGGATCGTGTTTATCCATCCGCCACAAATTAGCTTTGGCTGTCGGTATTGCCGTCAGGGCAGGACGCGGGGAGACCCATGGTTGAGATCTCGTTTGTCCCGGGGCCTCCCCATCAAGCGTCGGTAGGAAACACCGAGGGGGTTTTAGTGGGTTAAAGTCCCACATAACCGCCCCTCCCCACCCCGGGGGAGGGGGGTATGCGTGCGCATTTCCCCCCCGTGACAAAAAAAAAAGGGTAACCCTTGCAAGTCCCAGAAGAGTGGTCAAACATTATGACCTCCTTAGAATATACAATTTTAGCACCAGCACGCAGGGCACAATCAATTATATTTTGGTTCCAAAATTCATAAAGCCTACCAGCAGAACCCAAAGTTGGCAAAATATCACTCAATCCAGCATCCACTAGGGTACAAAACAGAGTTTTGTCAAGGCCAGAAATATTAAGTCTCTTCTTACCCGGATCGGTAACAGATTCTTCCAAGTGATTAAAATAGAACTGAATAGTAATCGGTTAGTGATTACTACCCATGGGTTCTTCAAGCGTATGCCAAGAATAATTCCTACACATATCCTCCGACACCAAGGTAAGATCCGGAACGCTAATCTGATCACTATCATCAGAGACTCTCGTAGAACAACCATCATTCAGATATAGAAAGCGATTATAAACCAACGCCTCCGCTAAGGCTTTTCCGTCCTGGTTTGATCGGGATGAACCCCACGAGGTATGCTGAGTATTAAAATCACCACAGATTACAATCCCCTTCGTATTCAGAGACGAGTCTATTGATTGGAAAAAAGAAGACCAACCAGCTTCATTAATATGAAGATGTGGAGGTCTGTACAGTGAAATAATAAATATCCTATCTGGAGATAGCTTATTGCATTTAATCGAAATTATGGAACATTCAATACCCAAAAACCCAGGGCGATCTAAATTAACAGAGACAGGATCCAATTCCCTCCTACAAAGAATAGCTGTACCTCCACCTATATGATCTCTGTCATTTCTAAATGTAATAAAATCCTTAAAGAAAAAATAAGTCTGACCCTGAAGCTAAGTTTCCTGTAAACAAAAATAATATCATATTCCCTAATTAGATTTGAAAATTCAGGTTGTTTATTACTCACACTTCTAACATTCCATTGCAGAATCTTCAGAGAATTAACGAATGTTGAATTAAATTAATCCGATTACAAGTATCAATACATAAAAATAGTTATTATTATTATCAACTAATCAATAGAGTATGAAATGAATGAATCAAGTAAGTTTTTCAGATTATTAATAACTAGTTAGTATCAATAAATTCGTTCTCAAATAGTACTCTCAAATAGTCCATAACAGTTAAAGCTTTATCCTTACTATTTAAGTTAGAACAGTAGAAGTTTTTAAGGTCATGTAAAATGACACCTGGGCGTGGAAATTTTTTAGAGAGTTGATCCACATCTTTAGATAGATTAGTAATCTCCAAAACTTCAGGATTAGAATTAGAGGCCTTCAATGTTTCGTCGTGGTTGGTTGAAGAGTCCGTATCAGACGCACTTTTTCTCGTATAATTTCTAATTCGTTTAAGAGGAGGGAATCCGTCCCGGAAGGTGCGGAATGGGGTACGCCCCGATTCCCCCTCCGAACCGGTCCCAACACCCAAAGTCCCAATGTTCCACGCGCCGAATGCTGCAGATCTAAAAAGCTTTTCAGCCTGCTTGCACGAGGTAATCCTCTTTGAAAGAATTAAATTCTTTGCCCTAAATTGAGAGACATTAGCTAATGCCATGACCGTATTAATCAGCTTAAACTTCATATAAATAGGGCATTGAATATCAAACGAAAAATGATCCCCCTTACAATTAATACACGATTGATTCAAGTTCGACTTATCGCACAAGTCCGAAGAATGGTCTTCACCGCAGTAACCACAGGTTAATTCACTTCTACAAAAGGTCGAGGAATGCCCCCACTTGGAGAACTTAGCACATCTACGAACTCTATTAATAAAAGGGTATACCTTACATTTAACTTTGTAACACATGATCGAATCCGGAAGTAAATTGGTTGCAAAAATAATTTTAACGGAGAAAGAGTCCTTAAGCTCATTATTATCTATTTTATCTAGAAATTTTAATCTCTCAACAGCATGGATTTTTATAGATTCTCCAAAAGAGGAAAGATTGTCTAATATTTCTTTCTCCGAGAATGAAGGACTGATACCTCGAATCACATCGGATCTAAATATTTTATAATTGGGAATATATGCCACCCAAAGAGGAGGTAGTATACCTCTTGATATAACCATTTTATTGGCATCTAGGAAGTTATTAAAATTTATACAAATTATATTTCTCCCCAATTTTCTAATAACAGCAATATTGTGAAATTTGTCACATAAAGCTTTCCCAATACTCATAGGATGTAAATTGCCAATGTTATCAATATTAGAGGTCGACGCTGAATCCGAGGCAATAGACTCGATATGTACCGAATAAGGAGCTACAATATAATTATTATATCTATTACCCGTTTGTGAAGCAATGAATTGAGTTCTTTTCTGAATCGGCGAAGAAGTAGTAGATTCCTCAACCGGGCGAATAGTCTCATCCAAAGGAGAAACAGATGTATTTATATCAACTTCCATACCGCTAGTATTCAACTCAATATCCTTACCACCATCTCCCAAGGGAACAAACTGCGAACCCTTATCATATCGAAGGTTTCACCCCCTCCCTCTTAGAGTTCGGGGATCTATCATCAAAAGAATTGTTCTTTTTATCGTTCTTAGGCATAATGGAAAGTCAAATAGACAACTTAATTACGCGGATCCAATATTTATAACAAAGAAGATCTCATTCAAGGAGAGGAGAGCACACTACACTCAACTAATCACCGATATCCGATATCGAATCTCATAGGTGTAATTAAACACGATATTCAATATCTCGCATCAAATATTTAACTTACTCAATGATTATTACAACACTTGAAATTTAAATGAAGTGCAGCTCACCAGGGGAGATATATTTTAGTGTATTCAACATACGCACGTTATTACAGTTCAGCAAAACATAATATGCACAGAAAATATATTCCCGAAAAGCGTAAGCAGTGAACCACGAAACGCTCGCAAAATGTACTCATACATCCAACGATTCGGTTTAATAGTAATCCATCGATGTGTTCACGCGAGAACAGCTTAAATGACACGTGATCAAAGTCGAGATCAATACTAAACTATATATATATATATTCCAAACACGGAAATGATCTCGTGTCAAGTAATACCAAATGTACCCTATTACAGTTCAACAAAATATACCACGCAAAGATAATATTCAACCGAAAAACGCCATCCGTGACCACGTAACGCACGCAAAATATACCTATATATCCAACGGTATTCTTCAATAATAATGAGTATTGATGAAAAGAAATAAACATTTCAAAAGACATACATATAAAGAATACTCAAAATTTCGTACCAAAATAATCAATTAATTGATTATTATTGATTATTATTGAAATGCTTAACAACTTAAGAATTTTAAGAATTTTGAAAGGTGTGAAGCGCGAAACAAAACAAGATTAATATATTTAGGTGATCTTGAGAAAAGAAACGCACGCAAAACGAACTTATATGTTAATCTAATCACTATTCGTTCCACATGGATTCACGTGAAAATACTTCCAAGGGCACGTGATCAACGGTATTAATTTATAGGAAAACGTGAACTTCACGATTCAGCGTTAAAATAAATAACAAATTCAACCTCGAAAATATATACTGTGACGTTGCGGCTCGCCGCGGCGTGGCGGCGCCCCGCCGCCGTCACAAAGCGCGGAAATTCGCGCCGCGGGACGACCCAGGGAGGCCATCGCGAGATCTCCAGAGGGCCATAAAATTAATCGCGATAGCCATTCTGATTCTTTTGTTTTTTTTTTTGTAAAATGCGCGGCGCCTCTACCGAGCCACAACGAGCTTCTACAGGAGGGTCTCCGCCAACGCAAAGTCGAGGAGGAGTTAGGACACGAGGATGTACGGCGGGAGCGGAAACCACGGGGACTGCGGGTGGCGCCAACAAGGCAGACAGGCACGGCGCATGCAGCAGCGGCAGGCGAGGCGGCCGATAACAGGGCCCCCGGACAGGGGTAAACCTGACTGCGACCATCGACCTCCACAGTACCGGCCCGCGGGGTGGATGGCCACTGCCCCCGGGTCGAGCTGGAGGCGTACAAAGCACGGCGAAGCCTGTCGACTGTCAAAAACAACGGCGAATAATTAGCTGCGCCGATGAGGGACCGTTGCGCGCCCTCGGAAAATCCACTCGCGCCGCCCCTGCGATGGGATCCTGCGAATTTGCGAGCTCGCGCCCCGATTGGTCCGCGCGCCCCGAGAGGGGCGGCCGCATCGATCTCGTTATCGAGCGAAATTTCGGCGACACTCTCTGCTCGTCCTGCGGCGTACGATAACCTCGCGATACTGTTCGACCCTCCGGGACCAACGAATTTATAACAGCGAAGATTTTGGTGGACGTGACGAAGGCGAGGAGCCCGAGGAGGAGGATTTCGACCGGTGAGGTTGCCCGCCAGTAATACCGAAATGTAAGCCACGACGCCGCTCTCCGGTGCGCGCTCTCGCTCGGGAAATTGTGTGTAATACCGCGACGCGTACGGCTCCTAGAGACCGAGTATCGAGATCGCGATCGACAGCGAGAGCGAAGGGCATCGGGATGGTAGCGTGGCCGCGGAATCGCGATCGCGAGGAAAACCTCTGGAGATCTCGACCGAAACGTAGCAAATTAGGACTTCGCGTGCGATAATCGGGATGATTATGTTCCGTATTACCGCGTTGGATTATGGTTGTATTTCTCGCGTTAGGAAGTATTCGTGTCGTTTGCGTTAGGAATTACTGTATTTCTCGCGTTGGGAAGTATTCGTGTCGTGTGCGTTAGGAATTATTGTATTTCTCGCGTTAGGAAGCCTTCGTGTTGTTTGCGTTGGGAATTTGTATTGTTCGCGTTAGGGATTACCCGTGTCGTTCGCGTCGTGAATTCGTGTCGTTCGCTTCGGAATTGCCTTCGTGCGATTGGCGTTAGGATATTTTAATCGCGTCAGATTATATTGGAGCTGCTCGCGCTGGGACTCATTACCGCGCGCACCAGCATATCTTTCGCGTCATTAACGTGAGGATTAGTGATGTCACTTCGTGCTCTCATTTATTGCGTCCAGTTATGGCTCGCGGAAATTTTCGCGTTATGTCGAGCGCCTCGGCGCCTCACGGATGGCATTCCGATACTCCCGTGGTTGTGTTTGCGTGAGAGAGGTATTTGCGCGGAAACAGAGTTCGTGCCGATCGAATCCTCGCGTTGAGAGGTCGATCGAACCCTATGTTTCGGTAAGAAATCGTTCGCGCGACCGACTAATTAGGTTAGACGCTGATTCGTGTTCAGATGTGCGTTAGTTATAGTATTCTTTGTCTTGTCAACTGTATCGGCGCCTCCTTGTTGCGCTCGATCCAGAGTTATTTACGTGATATTTCGATACCTGGCGACAGAATTCCTAAGTTGTCTATCGTGGTTTCGTCCGTTAATTGCACCCCTTTTCGCGTTCACGGTGCTTAACGTAGATTCCTGTACGTTCACGCGTTCGGGATACTTTGATGTAGACTCATGTACGTCGGGCGTCCGCGCGATTCGCGTTTTGGTTACCTAAAGGTGGACGCCCGCGTTATCAAGTATTTTTGCGATTTCGGTAGTCGATGGAAGCCGAAAGGAGCACGTATTATTTCACTTCAATAAATGTTATTTTCTTTGTTTAATGACCTGAGCTCGTGATTTGCGTCTCCCCGCCGAATATTGCGCGGCCCTTCATCACCCCGCCCCGCCACTAGGTCGAGCTAGCCATTCCCTCGCACCCCGCCTCACTTCGTCTCGCGTTTCGTTTTGGTTTTCGCGATCTCGTGGACGCGAATTACGCGTCTGGCGCCCAACGTCGTAATCGTTTCGTGGAGTGCCGGAGGTGCGAGAGAATTACCGGAGAGGCCTGTCATCCCGCTCTCCTTTATCCTTTTGATCCGACACACGTCCCGGAGCGGTCCGGGAGTGAAAAAGTCGTGACAATACATATAAATTCCTTAAAATGAATATATAATTAAACTCAATGACCACCTATACAACCGGCAATAAATTCACGCGAAAGCATCTCCAAGGGCACGTGATCAACGGTATCAATTTATAGGAACACGTGATCGCCATGATACGAAGTTCAGATAAATAATAAACTAATCATCAAAATTATACTTATATAATACACGAGAAGGAACATTTATTTACAAAATATAAATAATAGAAATCAATAACTACTTATAATTATAAACCGATGATTTCAGTGATTTCACTTAATTAGAAAAGCTAGCAAACCCCATGAGGGGACTCACCACCCTTAGTAAATTCGTAATTTATTGCATATCCCCGTAGGGTTCGCAAACTACTACCAATCCTATCCTTCTCCTCTCACTTTAACCCTTTGGACCAACGGCTTAATGTCTCTTTCCGTAAGACGGAGCCCAGTTTTCTCCGCACAAGAGCCTATCTTGCACGGAGGGGCGCAGCTATCGGAAAAAATATTCCATACTTCATGGCTCTAGTGGACTCGAACCTGGTTCCTCAGATTACGAGTCTGGCGCTCTACCACTAGACCACACTGCCGCCCACCACCCTTAGTAAATGTTGAGATATTAATTTCATGAAGTTTCAGACATTTCAAGTGACGATCCAGACCAAAAATTCCAATGAATATTACATTATACTCCGTCAATATAACTTTATCACTGAGAATCTCCCGCCGAACGTCCTCTCGCTACGACGGTTCAGATCGGAGTCCGTCGATAATGTCAACATTTCTAAAGGCCGTGTCATAGAAAAACCTAAGCAGTAAGGAAATCAACGGTATGGATTCGCTACTGCTTAGGACCGTGCCTTAAGTTCTTGACTGTGATTGGCTGATTTGCTTACTGCTTAAGTTTAGAGTCCTAAATAATAAGAGAAGCGCATTCCTTACCCCCTCCATAGTTCCTATATTGAGCCCGCAGCTGACCGCTAAACAAAGTAATCTCTGTATATCTGATCATTCAGAAATGATTTTGTTTTAGTTCCATCATTGTAATCAACGTGAAATAAGATTTATTAATAATATCATAAATATTAATCTTTCTCACTCACATAATACACGTTACTTCGCACATGGAATCAGCTGCGGGACCATCACTCTCGGTTGTGATTGGTGGCCGCGGTCAACTAATCAGCAAGCGAGCCGCCGGATGCGCTTCTCTTATTATTTAGGACTCTACTTAAGTTTTTCTATGTGCCACGGCCTTAATCCTGTTTTCTATGTTATATATCTATATATCTGTCCTTATCTAACTATAGGTATCTGTCCTTGTCCGATTGCTGCACCATCTCTCGCTACACGCAATACTGCTTATCCTATCAACCTGCATCTGCTTTTGCACATATAAAAGTTAGATACACTAAACTTTTTTTCTAGGCTTTAATCTTAGTTCTAATTGCACGATATTGTTCTCAAATATTTTTCCTAAGGCGTTTATATCTCATTTTGTATATATACCCTTATGAAAAAGTACACTCAACACTTCGATGGTTAACACCCAAAGTTAAGTGTTAACACTAAACTTACGCGAGTTGAGACTCAAATTTGGGCGTACGTTTAGTGTTTGCCATCAAAGTTAAGTGTCAACTCTTAAATTTAGGTGTAGACTGAGTGTTGACCACTAAGGTTTAGGTAAGTTGTGGGTTTAATCCTCAATGATGAGTGTATATTGGGAGTTTATTCTCAATGATAAGTGTAGATTGGGGATTAAGCCTTAATGTTTAGTGTAGGTTGGAGATTGATCCTCATCGTTGGATGTTGGTTTGGTGTTAACAGGGTGTTATCCTTTAATGTTCTATGTCGATTTAATCAGTGTCCCTATGATCCCTTTAACGTTGGGTGTCGTTTAAATGTTATTATGTTAATCTTCGTTAACCCCTTCGTTGGCAGAGAGAATTCGACAAAAAGTGCCCAAAATGGCAGGAAAATTTTTTATCCTGAAAATTTGTACCCTGGGGTTTTTGAGGGCACTGATTACGAATCTGAACTTAAAATTCGAAAATTCAAAATGGCGGATCCAATATGGCGGACGAAAATACAAAAAACGATTTGGATAAATCTTGGTACTTATGGGTTATTTAGGTTGCTGATCACGAATCTGAACTCAAAATTCAGAAATTCAAAATGGCGAACCAATATGGCGAATGAAAATACAAATAATACAGATTGATTTAGATAAAACTCGGTACTCATAGGTTGTTTAGGTCACTCCACGTTATTGGATTCGCCATTTTGAATTCCTTCATTTTAAGTTCAGCTTCGCACTCAGCGACCCCAAAAACCCTCGAGTGGCAAATTTCATCACAATCAAGTAATTTTTTGCATTTTCATCCGCCATTTTGGATCCGCCATTTTGAATTTGCAAATTTTGAATTCAGATTCGTAATCAGCGACCCCAAAAACCCCCGTGTAAGACTTGGATCCCAAATCGGAGCAAGTTAAATAGGAAAAAAAAGATTGACGCACTATTGCGTCAATGCCACACAGGGCACCGATTAATTTGACGCACTATTGCGTCAATGCCAACGAAGGGGTTAAGTGTCAATTGACGGCCCTTATTATTATTATTAATCGAGTAATATAGTACTATAATTTACTCCGTGAACATATATGCACACACATACATAAAAAATAGATTTTTTTAGATTTATGTTTCTTTAAATTTGATTCTTAATTATTTTTCAATTCATTAAATAAATTGCAAATATTAATTTATTCCTCGATTAACTGGCATAAATGTACAAAATAAGCACTACGTTTCGGCTCTCGGTTCGAGCCCTTTTCAAGTGCAGTCTAAAACGAGGTAAAACGAAGATATAATGCAAAGTATAAAATAAGAATAATACAATTACAATTGAGAGCAATACCTACATCATCGAAATGACTCGTCATCACTAAATTAAACGTTCCTGCGTTCACGAGCATGTTCCTGCATGGCCATAAAAGACAGCTGCGGCAAATTTTTCCAACATGTAGTAACAAATTGAGGAGAGAATGCGAGGATCGAGAAAGACTTACGTGTTTCTTAATTATGAAAATTAACGCACGACGGATTCTCAGTTGCGACATGTTATTCGTATGCGAGTACTTCCGAGACTGAGCCACCAAAGAAGAGATCAAGGTTTCCAGAAAATAGAGGTGGAGAGATAAACAATCAGACAGACGCAATGACCCTGTCATATACCGCGTTTAAGTTCTCGGTGTCTTTTTTTAGATTGATAGTGTTATTGTTTTTCTTGATAAAGAACACTTCAGCTATCTCTCTCATTTTCAAATTGCGTTCTTTATGCAGGATTATCGGATCCGACCACTTGAAGTTGTGGTCGTTCTGTATCCGATGCTTGCTCACAACAGAGAAGTTGCTGTCATGTTTTTTGATATCGCTGAAATGCTCCTTAACTCTCGTCTCAAGATGTCTCTTCGTCTGCCCAATGTAGGAAACATCGCAATTCTCGCAATCAATTTTATACACTACATTCGTTTCTTTCTCTGTCGCGAGTCTATCCTTGCCTCTCCCGACGACCGCACTGAGTTTTTTCGGTATTTTATATACCACGTCAAGACCGACCCGCTCTAACGTACCACGTATGCCCTCGCTTAAGCCTCTTACGTAGGGGACCGCCACACACCTCCGTGCATCAAATGTGGTATCGCTCTCCGTGTTGCTAATATTCGTGTCGATTCTATTTTCTATTTGTCGCAATCTATTATTGATGTGTTTGTTGACCAACTTCGTCGGGAAGCTATTATTGATAAAGATATCTTTAACAATATTAATGTTAGCGTGATGGAAACGCTTGTCTGACAACAGAATAGCATGATCTACTAAATTATTTATACTATTGATTTTATATTTAAGTGGATGATTAGAAAAGTAGTTAATATATCTCCCCGAGAAAGTTGGTTTCCTGTACCAATTCGTAATTAATTCATCACCATCCCTAGTCACCATGGTATCCAAGAATGGCAAAGAATTGTCAGTTTCGATTTCGTGGGTGAATTGCAAACGCGGGTGATAACTATTGAACGCATCCAGTAGGGCTTTTATAGACGATTTCGGTACAATGGTGAAAACGTCGTCTACATAGCGGAGGAAGATCGGAACATCGAATTCAAGTAAACATAAACAATGAGTCTCTAGATCCTCCATGACCATGTCAGCTAATATCGGCGAGAGAGGAGATTCCATGGGACTACCATGGATCTGCTCATAGAATTGGCCATCGAAACAAAAGCTAATTGACTGTAGAATCAGCTTAATGGCATGGAGGAACTGAGACAAATTAAGCTCAGTATTCTGTGAGATGTATTGCCATCTTTTTCTCACCGCCTCGTATACCAACTCACAGGAATGCTGTGATGTCAAGGGACGCAAGGATTTCATCTGAATTAATCCTCACACTCGCAATCTTTTGATGCACGGAGGTGTGTGGCGGTCCCCTACGTAAGAGGCTTAAGCGAGGGCATACGTGGTACGTTAGAGCGGGTCGGTCTTGACGTGGTATATAAAATACCGAAAAAACTCAGTGCGGTCGTCGGGAGAGGCAAGGATAGACTCGCGACAGAGAAAGAAACGAATGTAGTGTATAAAATTGATTGCGAGAATTGCGATGTTTCCTACATTGGGCAGACGAAGAGACATCTTGAGACGAGAGTTAAGGAGCATTTCAGCGATATCAAAAAACATGACAGCAACTTCTCTGTTGTGAGCAAGCATCGGATACAGAACGATCACAACTTCAAGTGGTCGGATCCGATAATCCTGCATAAAGAACGCAATTTGAAAATGAGAGAGATAGCTGAAGTGTTCTTTATCAAGAAAAACAATAACACTATCAATCTAAAAAAAGACACCGAGAACTTAAACGCGGTATATGACAGGGTCATTGCGACTGTCTGATTGTTTATCTCTCCACCTCTATTTTCTGGAAACCTTGATCTTTTCTTTGGTGGCTCAGTCTCGGAAGTACTCGCATACGAATAACATGTCGCAACTGAGAATCCGTCGTGCGTTAATTTTCATAATTAAGAAACACGTAAGTCTTTCTCGATCCTCGCATTCTCTCCTCAATTTGTTACTACATGTTGGAAAAATTTGCCGCAGCTGTCTTTTATGGCCATGCAGGAACATGCTCGTGAACGCAGGAACGTTTAATTTAGTGATGACGAGTCATTTCGATGATATAGGTATTGCTCTCAATTGTAATTGTATTATTCTTATTTTATACTTTGCATTATATCTTCGTTTTACCTCGTTTTAGACTGCACTTGAAAAGGGCTCGAACCGAGAGCCGAAACGTAGTGCTTATTTTGTACATTTATGCCAGTTAATCGAGGAATAAATTAATATTTGCTATTTATTCACTGGCGGACAAAATTAATTTCTATATTAAATAAATTCTTTATTTTGTCAGGTAGCGTTTTTAGGCGTTCTCTATTATGCATGCTGTTAACGTTATTATATTAATATTATTGTTGGCGAAATTCTTGGCCGGGCGTAAATCGGTTCGCCAATTAGCGTAAGAGAAGGCCGGGTCGACCCCGACAGGGATCGGGAGTGCGGAAAATGAGCGAACACTGCGTTTACCACAAAAGTACTCGTTTATTATGTACAACAGTTATGCCGAAGAGCCTTTACAGAGGCGCGGCAGATATGTTTGCGGCGTGCACGTGATGCACGTATGATCTGCGTGCGCGACTGGAGCAAATACGGAACGCACTGGAGGCGCAAGTAATGACCGCCGAGACGCGCACTTGTGTTTCGATTAATGTTCACCACTCGCGTGCAGCGAGGGTGAAGCTGCAGACGCACGGAGGCGTAAATGTTCGTCGCCGCACTGTGAGCGCGAGAGCGAGCGCACAAACGGCGCGATGGAGAATGTCTGTGAGACACTTCTCGCAAGTGCCTTGATGGCACGACAATGGCAAGTTGGATGCACAACGGGGCGTAAATCCGCGTGGACCGACACTTGCTAACTTGACGAAGACACGACGGCGAGGTTCGACCGCGTGACTCGGAGTATAAATTGCGCGAGACGGGTGCAAGTCGGCTGGAGTCCCCTTGAACCGCCCTACAATCTGCTACTGAGGGGACCGGAGCTCTCGCGGGCCCGTTTTCGGAGCTTTCGGTGACGTGACAATGAAATGGGCCAATAAGCGTGTTTCGCAGGATCACGGGATCCTGGCGTGTCCGGATCGATAGCGCGACGCGAGAGACCGCGCGGTCAGGGGTGAAGAGGGGTGCGGCGCGAAGTCGCTTCGTTTAAGGGGCGGCTCAGGGATGGCGTTAGCGATATCGATCGCGGTGATCGATCGCGCCGCTTGACAATCCTGAACATAACCGCCCGCCGCGAATAACGATTCGCAATAAAGACAGGAGCCGCCCGCCGTGACGAATGTTGACTTCGTGCCGCCCGCCATGCGGAGCACTGCGAGTGCTGAAACAAACTAAAACTAATAATTAACAATGTACAGAGGATATTTACAATATATACAGAGATACCGTGCGAACTGAGCGCAAAATGTTTGACAGTTATCACGGAATGTCACTCTGGATCACTCTGATCGGTATTTACATCAACCGGGAGAAATGACAACTTAACTATTGCGCGTTTGTACGTGGATTTGGCCGTTCTAACCGTTACGACGCGTATTAGTCCATCCTCGCCAGAGTGACACTCTATGATTCTTCCTAACTCCCACTTGTTCGGAGGAGCTAGCGGGTTTCGCAGAAGTACTAAGCGTCCGACTCGAGCTAGATTTTGAATCTCACGCCACTTGGGGCGTTACTGTAATGTATGCAGATAGTCATTCGACCAAAGCTTCCAAAAGCTATCGCGCATTTGTTGAATTAGCTGCCATCGAGTGAGACGCGTTTTCTTTTCATCGAGTAAGGAAGGCGTTGGGGCGCTTGTTAGCGCGGTACCGATAAGAAAATGACTCGGTGCCATTGTACAATAATCATCGAAATTGTCGGACATCTGAGCGAGCGGTCGCGAATTTAAACACGCTTCGATTTTACATAGGAGCGTGGTTAGCTCCTCAAATGTCAGCGTGTGCGTCCCGATGACGCGTTTCATATGAAACTTGACGCTGCGGACGCAGGCCTCCCAGAGACCGCCGAAATGCGGCGCGGACGGAGGAATAAAGTGCCACTGAACGGCTTGAGTAGCGAGTTTATTTTGCGCGTTTGGATCGCGAGTGGTCTCATTCCATGCGACGGATATTTCGCGCTGAGCGCCGTGAAAAGTCGTGGCGTTGTCCGAATACATATCACTGGGAACGCCGCGACGTGCACAAAACCGATCGAAAGCCGCGACGAAAGCGGAAGTCGTACAATCGCTAACCAACTCTAAATGAGTCGCCTTTACCGGCATGCACACAAATGCCTTTCTTGATTTGTGTCCTCGACCGGGAGTAGATCTGACCTGAATTGGTCCTGCGTAATCCACCCCGCAATGTAGGAACGCTCGAGATGTCGGGTTGACGCGACACGAGGGCAAGTCGCCCATTAGCTCGTGCGCGGGCGCGGCGCTTTCGCGAGCGCATGTGACACACTGATGGATAATCGCGCGGATTGTCTGACGCGCGCGTAAGATCCAGTAATTTGCGCGTAGACGGTGCAACGTGAGCTGCGGTCCGGCGTGGAGAGCGCGGACGTGAGCGTCGCGTATCAATGCGGTGACTGTCGGATGTGCAGCGAGCACAACCGGATGTTTTTTTTCGTCCGGAAATTCCGAGTTTTGGAACCGACCGCCGACGCGAATGAGCCCGGTCTTATCGAGAAACGGGTTTAACGGCAGTAGTTTACTGTTTTTCGAGATGCGCTGTGAGGACTCTCACTGAGCGTATTCCACGGGGAATAATTGTTGCTGCACGCGCTTGAGGCAAAAGTCGCGCGCGAAATGAATTTCTGCCGGAAGAAGAAATTCCGAAACGTTTGAGCGACTTCTCTCGCGAGCGCGACGAGCGAATCGCAGAACATACGCTGTAACGCGCACAAGCGTGTTCCACGACGAGAATCGTTCACCGAGGTCCCATTGATCGCGAGATTGCACTAGGTGCACGGGAGCGTGAACTCGCTGTTCCGGCGGCGATTCATGCGAGTGTGATTGAGGCTCGGATGGCCAATGATCGGACGATAATTTGAGCCAGTCAGGCCCTGTCCACCACAGCGATTGACTTATCAGATTTTCAGGTTTGACACCCCGCGAGACGAGATCGGCAGGGTTTTGCTGCGAGGGCACGTGATGCCACTCAACGTTCGGCAATAGGGTTTGCACCTCGTGGACCCGATTTGCGACGAACGTTGGCCATCGGGAAGGAGGCTGCGAAAGCCAGGCTCTAGTGACCTCTGAATCGGTCCAACAATGGTAAATACGAATTGCAATAGTGAGCGCGGATCGCACTGCGGCGAGTGCACGCGCAAGAAGGACCGCGGCAAGTAACTCTAAGCGCGGGATACTCATGGGCTTGAGCGGGGCTACCTTTGATTTGGCCAGGAGTATCGTAACTTCAACGGTTCCGTCAAGATGCGTAACCTTTAAATAGATGACCGCTCCGTACGCGGAGGCGGAAGCATCGGCAAACCCATGAATCTCCGCATTAAGAGTATCGGAACCGTAACCGGTCCAACGCGGGATGGAAATTTGTCGCAGGAGCGACAACTGAGAGTAATAATCTCTCCATTTTCGGAGAAGATCTTCGGGGATGACGTCGTCCCATTCGCACCGACGCAACCAGAGCTGCTGCATCAAGATTTTTGCGGTGATGACTACGGGAGCCATCCAGCCGAGAGGGTCGAAAATGCGAGCGATAGTCGACAGAATTGAGCGCTTCGTATCGGGAACCGACTCTGCAAGCGTGACGTCGAATTGAAAGACGTCTGTGTTTGGATCCCACTTGATACCTAGTACTTTGAGACGCTCGTCAGATTCGAGCGTTTTTGCGGAAGCAAGGCCATGATCCTGAGGATCGATGCCTTCGAGCAATACAGGATTGTTACTCGCCCATTTGCGGAGGTGAAATCCTGCTCTTTTCAAGAGAGAGATTAGTTGATCTCGCGTTTGAAACGCGAGAGGTATGTCATCTGCGCCGAACACACAGTCGTCGACGTATGTATGCAGCTGCAATACCGGAACCGCCAGCGGGAATTCCGCGCCTTCGTTTTTGGCGACTTGCTCGACCACACGGAGGGCGGCATTCGGCGCGTTCGCGTTACCGTATGTGACTGTCAGTAAGATATAGGCTATCAATGGATAGTTCGGAGCTGGTCGCCATAAGATTCTCTGGTAATCCACGTCGCATTTGTGGACGAGAATCTGGCGATACATCTTGGCGATGTCGGCGGTGAAGACAAACCTAAATTGCCGCCATTGCAAGATGATGAATGTTAACTCAGGTTGCAACTTGCGGCCAACCATGAGATGATCGTTTAAAGAGAGACCATTGGAGGTCGGATGAGAAGCGTTGAAAACAACGCGCAAGTTGTCAAGTTGCACGAGTTGTCGAGTTATGCTCGCGTATAACTGCGTGATGCGGTATATAATATACCTGACCATCAGGAGGGTCTTCGAGCGGCGCTTTGACCATGTGTCCGAGACGTTCGTATTCCGCTAGAAATTCGTTGTATTCTTTGGCGAGGTCCGGATTGGACTTTAACCGTGACTCGAGACGTGAATACAACGCGATTGCAGACGATTTCGATTCGCCGATTTCGATAGGGGGCCCCGATTTAAACGGTAACCGCACTATATATTGCCCATTGGGGGCGCGAGAATGCGTCGATACGAAATGCTCTTCGCATCGAATCTCTTCCGGTGAGAGATGAGTTTGCTGAGGAAGTTCTTCGACCTCCCAGAAACGTTTCAATTGATCCGAGATTTCCGACAGCACCGTGCAGTGGTGCGTTTGAATGCGAGCCGGCCGTGACTTCGACGGTACCGGCATCGGTCGGGACAGGAACCATCCGAAAATAGAGTTTTGAGCGACGGGCTCATGAGGGGTGCGATTCCGAATTTCCGGTAGTAAAATCGCGCCATACACATCAGCACCGATAATTACGTCAATCGGCGCTGCACTAGTCGGATCGCTATCAGCCAGAGAAAGTTCGCGAATGTACGACTTCTTCGTTATATCCGGCACACGTTGCGGAATGTAAGTCGTAAGCGACTTGAGAACAAGAGCGGAGACGGAGGGCCGCGGGCCCGTGCCGTCACGAGCTGACACGTAAACGGTAGCTGCGCTGCGCGCGGTGGCAGCGGTCTCGCCGATCCCAGTGATAGAGACGGAGACGCGCGTACGCGGGAGACGCAATCGCTGAGCTAAACGTTCGGTGATCAAGGTTGTAATGGAACCTTGATCCAATAACGCGCGAACTATGTTATGTCGACCGTTGAGACCGCTCACCCTTATCCAGGCAGTAGCTAACAAAATTTTTGATTTCGAAAAGCTCGTATGCGACAATAAATGCGAAGTTACTTCGTCAGCTGAGTCAGTTTTCGTGGCCGTGGATGAAGGTGAGCTCTGTGTTGTCGAGGCGTTATTATTTACATCGGTAGCATGAAGCAGCGTGTGGTGCTTCTGCTGACATTGACGGCATGTGTTCTTGCTCGAACACGCATCTCGAGTATGCCGTGTACTCAAACAATTATAGCAAGCGTGAAATTTCTTCGCGAGATCACGTCGCTGAGCAACGCTCTTATTTTGAAAGTCCGGACACGCGGACAAGAAGTGCGTCTTTTGGCACATGGGACACTTGTTCGTACATGCGTTAGCTGCGTGAGCTTGAACCGAGGAATGTTGTTTACTGCCCTTGACTTGAGGCGAAGCCGGGAGAATGTTCTCGAGCGCACGCGTATTCGAGATTTTAAGAAATTATCAAGTTGCTCGTATGTGGGATAATCTAAAGTATCGCCAAGTTTCAATTCCCAGGCTTTTCGGGTGCCTTTATCAAGCTTTTGAACGAGCAAATAAACCAACATGTCGTCCCATGTGTCAACCGAACGACCGAGATTCTTTAATGATTGAATCGAGACACTCGCTTTATCGCGCAACGCGGTGAGAGCGGGGGCGGAATCCGAAGTCGCTGGGGGAAGCGTATGAAGAGCATGCACGTGCTCGTGTACCAAGCGTCGGCGATTGTCGTATCGCGCGAGCAATAAATTCCAAGCGATTTGGAAATTCGCATCCGTCAAGGCCAGGTTGCGTATGGCATCGCTGGTCTCACCCTTCACACACGAATGCAGATATTGCAAGCGATTTACGTCTAACAATTCGCGATTGTTAATGATCAACGCGGTAAATTGATCGCGAAACGCTTCCCACTCGCGGAATTCTCCGGCGATTTTCGGTAAATTTATACGCGGAAGTTGAAACGCGGTACGAGGCGATGCGCTGAGATTACACTGACTCACGGGTGATGACCCAGGGTTGACCTGCTGCGGCGACTTCAGCTTGCTCATCCACTCAGCCATGTAGTCGGATGTCGTCAGGAATGTCTCCTCGCACTTGTCGAATCGATCCTCGGTGAAGTATCAGCTCGTGGCGATGAACTCCTTGGTGGCGGCAGCCAGAATCTTGCCGTGAAGAAGCTCAAACCGAGCGTAGTTCTCCTTGAGTTGATGCAATCGGTTGCGGACTACTCCATGCGTGCAATTCGCTTTGCCGATTTTCTTGAAGTTGTCAAGGACTCGGTCAATCGCGTGAATTGCGACCTTCTGAGCCATGAGGTCCTCCATGGTGGTTGAGCGTCCGTCAATTCGGCGAATGGCACCGTTGCACTCCGATCCGGCTCGAAGGACCAGTAATTATGTTGGCGAAATTCTTGGCCGGGCGTAAATCGGTTCGCCAATTAGCGTAAGAGAATTAGCTGGTCGACCCCGACAGGGATCGGGAGTGCGGAAAATGAGCGAACACTGCGTTTACCACAAAAGTACTCGTTTATTATGTACAACAGTTATGTCGAAAAGCCTTTACAGAGGCGCGGCAGATATGTTTGCGGCGTGCACGTGATGCACGTATGATCTGCGTGCGCGACTGGAGCAAATACGGAACGCACTGGAGGCGCAAGTAATGACGCGCACTTGTGTTTCGATTAATGTTCACCACTCGCGTGCAGCGAGGGTGAAGCTGCAGACGCACGGAGGCGTAAATGTTCGTCGCCGCACTGTGAGCGCGAGAGCGAGCGCACAAACGGCGCGATGGAGAATGTCTGTGAGACACTTCTCGCAAGTGCCTTAATGGCACGACAATGGCAAGTTGGATGCACAACGGGGCGTAAATCCGCGTGGACCGACACTTGCTAACTTGACGAAGACACGACGGCGAGGTTCGACCGCGTGACTCGGAGTATAAATTGCGCGAGACGGGTGCAAGTCGGCTGCAGTCCCCTTGAACCGCCCTACAATCTGCTACTGAGGGGACCGGAGCTCTCGCGGGCCCGTTTCCGGAGCTTTCGGTGACGTGACAATGAAATGGGCCAATAAGCGTGTTTCGCAGGATCACGGGATCCTGGCGTGTCCGGATCGATAGCGCGACACGAGAGACCGCGCGGTCAGGGGTGAAGAGGGGTGCGGCGCGAAGTCGCTTCGTTCAGGGGGCGGCTCAGGGATGGCGTTAGCGGTATCGATCGAACGCGCTTGACAATCCTGAACAATTATATTATGTTAAATATACGAATTTTATATTAATAATTATTATACATTAATTGTAATTGCGTTATTATTTTTAATATTTATCAGTTATTATCAATACACGATTTTTGAACGCTATAAAGATATATTATATGGGAGTATAAGCAACAAGGAAGCGTCAGAATCAAAGGATCGCCACTAGTCCATTCGATCATCGATGTCAAGCGATGTTAGGTGTGGTACTGACTCGGATGGATGACCGCGCTGTACCCTTACGGAAAAATACACTCAACTGTTGGTGTTTAATCGTTAAAAAAACACCAAAGAAAAACCCTTAAAGTTGGGTGTGATTTTTGGATCACCCAATTGAAGGTTAACCTTAAAATGATGGTTAACTTTCAATTGGCGGTCCGAAATCACACCCAACTTTAAGGGTTTTTCTTTGGTGTTTTTTTAACGGTTAACACCAAAAGTTGAGTGTATTTTTCCATAAGGGAACATGCTCCTCTTTCGCGCTTCGGGGCTGGACAGTTAACTGCGAGATGTCCTAAAGTATTACGGTTAAAACATTTAGATTCCTGCTTCAAATCTGGTCGATCTTCTGTCTTCTTCACTGTTTTTACTGACTTTGCTCCATTTTCAGCCGGTGGCTTCTTAGGAGTCTTCTGTTCATAATAAAGGGATATATTCTCCATCGCTTTTAGCATAGCTTCTTTATTGACAAATTGCTGCATCATCGCCTGTTGTCTAACTGCCTTTACCGGAATTCCTTCAATTAAGGAGGTTCGATCGTTACTTGTGAGTCAAAAATGCGATTGAAATAAATATCATTACAGCGATCCCGAATTATATGCAATAGTAGTATAATGAATCGTGGATGCTACTTACGTGCTATATTCTTCGTCAATTATTAGTGTATAGAATATTAATAAATATATGTCGGGGTATGAGAGCGTCAACGACTCGGGAATCGCTTATTCTACGCTGGGACCTGAACTTTGTGACGATAAAGCCTTCAATCCACATGGTAAAGTCCGATTTTCAAAGTCTTTACACAATCCTTGATGTTTCATCTATCAAATGCTAGGTTTTCAAAGTCCTAAGTTGGCTAAGTGTGTACTAAACCAGTGATAATCTACCTCGGAGCGACTTTCTCCATAAGAGTATAGGCTAAAAGTGGTCAACTTCTGAATTATATTACAAAGAAACTATATGGTCAATATCGCTCAAGTTTTGCGATTATTTGTGTAAAGTGTTTATGTAAATCATATAAAAAAATTAAGGCTCTAAGTTGGCTTTCGAGTATAGAAAGCTTATTGTCACAAAGTGACCGATTCTAACCTATAATGTTGGCCAAATAAGTAATTCCCGAGTCGTTGACGCTCTCATACCCCAGTATATGTTTGTTAATATTCTATACACTAATAATTGACGAAGAATATAGCACGTAAGTAGCATCCACAATTCATTATACTAATATTGCATATAATTCGGGATCGCTGTAATGACATTTATTTCAATCGCATTTTTGATTCACGAGTAACGATCGAACCTCCTTAAGTAGTCCACGATCTCTTCCTCGTCGATCGGCACCTTGTTTGCCAATATTAGTTTCTTATGGAAATATTCGCTAAAAGTATCACTCGCTTGCTAACTTCTATTCTCGAACTCTCTTCTTGTTGAAATTAATATATCTAACTTGTATCTACACTGGATATACTCTATGCATTTTATGTACATGCACCCTATCTGCTCCACCTATAGGAGCATCTATGTATGTTCTTGATTAAAGTCTCACTTCCCGTTAGACAATCGAACTGCGTGGTCGTTTCTCTTTCGCTCTGCTCAACACTTCTGAGTGTCAGTCGATTTTCTCTTCTGTCAAACATCGCTCTCATCCTGTCTAATAGCTTCTCCATTGATAATAGTAGGTGCCCTGGTACTGAGCGAAACCAATCAGCCGCCTCTTTACTTAACTTTGCTCCCAATAGCAGCTTAGCCAGATTGTCGTCTAGGTTATACATTTGTTTAAGTAACAGCAGCTGTTCCTCCCAGCGACGATAAGATCCTTTCTTCCCGTCGAAGTCAGGCAGCATCTTCTTCAGACAAACTTATTCTTGGGGAGGGGGGGGGAGGGGCATGTTTTCCGTCTGCCATGCTATTGGTTCCGCAACAGGTACCGGCGCTGGTCGCGCTGGTACCGATGCTGGTCGTGCTGAACGCAGGAATTCGTTTTCTCTTCGCATCAGTTCCAGGTTCCAGCTCCCTCCGTATTAATTCGTTCTCGCGCCTAGAAAGATCGAGCTCTTTTTGGTACATATTTGCCCAGTCAGCCAAGTCTGTCGAAAGCAGATCTTGCAAATATCTGCTACAAAAGTTTGTCGTCAGAAACACTACAGATTGGATGCAGGTTCTGATATGTCATAAGATGTCGGCAGAGAGCCAACAGAAGTATAACAGAGTCCATATAACATAATCAGACAACAGATTAGCGGTAGAAATCGAACAGAGTCTGTACACATAACCTGAGAACAGATTGGCGTCAGAAATCGAGCAGAGCCTGCTAATAGAATCTGTTGGCAGATTGGCAGCAGAAATCGAGCAGACTCTGCTGTTTGGTAGCGATTTATTATATTATATATATATATATAGTAACGTCATTGGTATTGCGAAAGTTCTACTTCTTTTTTTATTATTTTAAAAGGAGCAATTTTTAATAATTATAAATTAATAAATTATAAAAAATTATATTTTTACATTAATTAAAAATACAATAGCATGCAATTTACATACAATTTCAAAATACAATATAAATTACATATTAAAATAAATGTCAAACAATAATATATTATTAAATGTAAAAAAAATTTTATATTATTTATTTTAAAAACCATTTCTTTCTCCTGTCTTCGGTCCGTAAGTAAAAAGGTCAAGTCTTGAAATTTTTTCTAGTAGATCTAAACAAATTAAAACACATAATTAAAATTTTCAAGTGTATAAATAAAACAAAGAGATAATTAATGTCTTTTCGTTCATTCAATATGTCTGCGTCGCGCATTACACTGCTTTTGATTATAAACTGACAAAAAGACATTAAAGAAAAAACATGATACAATACATGTAACACTTTTCTTTAATATTTTATTATTAATAACTATATCAAAAAAACTTTGACAGCTATTATTATAGAAAAGCGTTAATGTAACGTAAAGTTATATTCTAATTTATAAATATAACTTATATTTATAAATTAGCTCTGAAAAATGCCGATTGCGATAATTGAGATCAATTTTCGTCAAATCAATTAATGGGCACTGAAAAGTGCCGATTGGTCTCCACCGAGAAAGATTGGCTCTGAAAAGTGCCGATTGAGACAACCGGGATGATTCTCGTTGGATCAATAAAAATAGGTACTGAAAAGTACCGATTGGTCTCCACTAGAACTGTGCGAGGAAGTCTTAGTCTTGAACAAAGCACGTAAAATCAGATTAAGTAATCGTTATACTGAAACAACAGATATTAAAATCGATACGCGACTCAGTTCAAGTAATCATTACGTTGAAACAACTGATTCTGAAATCGGTATCGTTAATGCATAATTCGATAACCGATATCGATTTCAAATTCAGTCATGTAACGATTATTTTAACTAAATCACGTATTGATTTCGAAATCAGTTTCGATATATAACGATTACTTGAATTGATTTTACGTGTTCAGGACCAAATACTTTCTCGTACTGTAGTTTTAGCCAACTGAGACAGGGCATTAAAAAATGCCGATAACTTTTTCGTTGTCCTCCATTGTCGTCCACCGTCGTCACCCGTGGTCCTCCGTCGTTCTCCGTTGTCCACCATCATCCTCCGTTATCCTCCGTTGTTGGTGAACATCGCTGTTGGTGGACATCAACGTCTTCGGCGTACCTGTAACTAGACATTAAATAATTATTGTTACATGTAATATGTACGTGTGTGCATATATGTTTGCATGCGCGTGTGTATAATTATTTTCTTTTCATGTATTACTAATCATTCTTGAGCATTGTCTCTGTTTTCTTCTTGCACTACGTCGTCCCAAAAATTGCGTTGGTTCCTCGGGACTCTCGGGTTAGGCACCTGTGCACGTGGACGCAATTTGCTCCTAACTCGTTCCTTTGCCGCCCGGAGAGCTTCCTTAGCCTGGGCCTGAAACTCTGCCCGACTCGGTTTCGGAAAATGTTTGTTATTGCACATGGCCTCTGCAAAAAAATGTAATATATATCAAAATTAATGACACATGATAATAATAGTAATAAATACAAAACATAAAGAAGATCGTACCATATATTGCAATAGTAACACGTGCATTATATAATGGTCGTTGTGGTTGCTCTCCTTCGCGGCCCCACCATGTGAATGACGACGTCAGGGAGTCCTTTAAAGCTTCCTTCAGGCAGAGATTTGTCGCTTCCTTCAAGTTAAAGCCGCCTATGTAACGAAAGTAATTCACCTAAACAAAGAAAGTAAGTACAGATTAGATAATGCAAATACATACATAAAATTGAGTGAGCGAATGAATGAGTGAATGAAAACGCGCGCGCGCGCGTGTGTGTGTATGTGTGTGTGCGCGTGCGTCCGTGCGTGCGTGCGTGCGTGTGTGTGTGTGTGTGTGTGTGTGTGTGTGTGTGTGTGAGAGAGAGAAAGAAACAGAGAAAATAAGTAAGAAAAATAGAATAATAATTATATCTTCTCTTCTTTACTTACAACATCAGCGTAAATATTTTCATCTATATTTTCGAAGTTGTCCATCTCTGCCAGGGATGATATCGGAAGAACTTCGGGCTTGTGTGGTACACCTCGATCATTTTGTACGCATCTCAGAATATTTTGAAGCAAGGTATTCATCCGCCTGCAAATAAAACACAAAATTTTATAGCCGAGGTATGTTATATATTGATAAATACGAAATACATACGATGCTTACTTCAATTCTGCCTCAATGCCATCTACGCGTCTTTGTAATAAATTAATGGACCTGCAAACATTAACGGACGATTATTGATATTTTTATGATACGTACGTAACGAATCTATTTCTACATTTTATCACCTTGTTCTATTATATTCTATTTTTACAACTATAAATATTATATAAATTTACTGATTAATTTTCTCGCTACTCCGTGGCAGTTCGTTGTCTTCATGTAAATTACGTGTTGATCCTGGTCCTATGTTTCCCTGAAACGGAGTTTCATATGTTGGATTATTACTGTAAGTAGCTCCATCCATACGTGTATGTGTCGGAAGAGGCGCAGATGGATTTAATAAATTAGCGTTATAATTGAGAGCGAATGTATTTGAAGGGGAAAGTGTTTGTAGGTTTGTGTATGTAGGTTGATAGGTTTGTGGTGTCTGTGGTGTATGTGATGTATGTGGTGTATGTGGTGTATGTGATGTATATAGTGTATGTGATGTATGCAATGTATGTGGGTGCGGTGGTGCGTTTGTAGGAATTTGCTGGAAATCTTGTGTATTAGATTTATCAGATTGGGAAAAATTAATATTATTATCAATATTATTTATAATAAGAGATCTGTTATCTAAAATCCTTTGTAGGTCGCCGATGTCTTCGTTGATCTCTGAATTCGTCATTAGTTCATGAGTTCTTTTCCGTTGTTTTGGACATTCATCCTCTGAAGAGGTTGTCTGGTAGCGAGGTGGCTTAGTAATAACTCGCTTTGATCTCTGCATCTATTTTTGTAAGCAAAAACGTTTATCTATTAGAACAATACAAGATGTAGTATATATAATTTTATGTTATAGCTACGATATCGATTGACTTTTCTTTGAAATATGTACCTACATGGAAAAAAATAAAGTTGCTTCAATTAAGCGTCGACGTCACGGGCTGCCACAAACATAAATAGTTAATTCAATTGGATATTATTGGACCAAATATTTAAATTATTAAAATAATTATCTGATGTTTTTTGTATATTAATATTGATGTTGCATCAATAAATTTTATCTCAATTACACTGATACTGTTGATACAACATTATTTTTTTCCGTGTATTAAAAACTGAAATCTTTAATAATCTTTAATTAATTTTCTAAACCTTGATTCTTTAATATTTGTTATTTGTTAGATTAATTATTTGTACACAAATATAATTAATTTTATTAATATATACATATGTGCATTTTATTTTAGAATATTATATATATACACTGCAAGATTGATATCATAATTGAATAAGATATTCTTGAAATTACATTTCTTCTCTTGTGCCCATTCTAACAGTAGCCATAAGTAGGATCATCCTCAGGTCTAGAATGGGCATATTATCTCTATCTGTTTATCTAATTTTCGTGAGTATTATATATTTACAATCACTTTGATTTTTTAGATAAAATTGTAACAAAACATTCACGAATTACAATTCATGTATTTTATAACCTTTACATCTTCTAGACGAACTATACAGTGATTTTTGCGAGGTAAGAAATTTTGTATTCCACATTTACTTGCCTTGAAGATGTCCTACTGCAAGCGATGTCTCCTGCAGAGTTTCGCTGAAGAATTTTTCGTCTACCCACTACTGTGAATCACACTGCTACTTGCTTCTGCGATGGTTTAACTCAGAATGATGAAGATCGCAGCTCGTACAAACTGCCGGGCCTGCCGATCGGTGTACAGCCAATCACAGGCTTTGAGATAATTCAGCCTATCCAAGAGCTCTATTGTCGCGCCCAAAATTACTGTTGCTAACCAATAGATTGATCTTATAGTGGCAGAGGCTGCTTTTTGATATATTCTGTCAATAGTAAAAATAACCTATACAATATATGTGACAGAAATTATATATTAATTATAATTACACAATTTACAGTATCACAGTGTATTTCGAAAGGCAGCCACTATCGCTAAGATAAAAAGAACAGCTAAATGAAGCAACAGGTTAGTAACAGAAATTTCTGGCGCGAGAATAGAGCTGTCCGATAGGCTGAACACGTCATCCAAAGCTGTGATTGGTCATATCTTTACCGGCAACTTGTACGAGCGCCAGTCATACATCATTCTGAGTTGAACCGACGAAGCGAGTAGTGGTAGATAAACGAAGAATTCTGAGGAAAAGTATAAAGGAGACACGCCGCGGTTACATCGTTTGGCACATCGTCAAGGAGAGTATAAACATGGAATTTAATAATTTAAAACTTTCTACTTCGCGAAAGTCATTACATATTTTGTCTAAAAAACAACGAGGTAAAGTTATGAAAGAGGTTAGAAAAAATTTACGTTTGCAGTATTGTAAAAAATGTAGCACTGCTATTAAAGAGCCGATTAATAATCGTGATGTTGAAGATATTCCTGGTCCGTCAGTTGCCTCTTTCACGGATAATATAAACGATATAAACGATTATAGACATGATATAAATGATGATTTGTCTTCTTCTTCTTCTTCGTCTTCATCATCTTCGTTCGATGCTTTATTCGCAATTCGGGTTGAACCGTCTTTCCGCGAACGTTTGGCATCTTGCTTTGTAAATAATAATTTGACGCACGCACAAGGCAATAATATATTGCATCTTCTTCGTACACATTCTTGTTTTAATAATAAATTACCGAAAGATGTTAGAACGCTTCTAGATACACCACGTGCACGTGTTACTACCTTTAATGTAGAACCAGGGGAATACGTTCATTTTGATCTCGAAATAGGAATAATTCAAAGTCTTTCTCATGTTTCCATTATTGTTAATCAATTGGAATTAGATTTCAATATAGATGGATGCAATTTAGATAAGTCAGGTAGCATTCAGATCTGGCCTATTCAATGTAAAATTGTAAATGTGCAACATACAAAGCCAATAATAGTAGGAATTTATAAAGGTGCACACAAACCATTTGATCCTAATATTTTTCTTCAAAAATTTATTGCAGATATAGAGAGAATCATGTATAATGGAGGCATTAATTTTCATGGCAATAAGGTGCCGATACGATTGAGATGTTTTGTAGCTGATGCGCCAGCTCGAGCTTTCATTTTAAATCATCGTGGTCATATAGCTTGTCATCCTTGTTCCAAATGTAAAGTTTCAGGTATACGTTGTGAAGGTCGTTATGTCTTCATCGGTATTAATCATTCTCTGCGGACTGATGAAGAATATACTAGATGTTTAGACGAGGATCATCATAGAGGTAACAGCCCATTATCAAGGTTACCAATAGGTATGGTTTCACAAGTTCCTTTTGAATATATGCATCTTGTATGCTTGGGCCTCATGAAAAAACTTTTATCTGCGTGGGTTCATGGAAAATACTCACGTCTGTCAAAATTGTCAGGAAGATCCATCTCTGTTTTATGTACAAGACTAGATATTCTAAAAAAATATTGTCCATCAGAGTTTGCGAGACGCCCTAGATCTGTCGATATGTGCTCTAAGTTCAAAGCAACAGAATTTCGTCAATTTTTGCTTTATACAGGACCAGTTGTAATGTTTGGTATACTGGACGAACGGTTGTATAAACATTTTCTATTCTTGCACACAGCTATAAGAGTTCTAGTATCCAACTCATTGGCAAGGCGGTACTTAAGTTTCGCAGAACTTGCATTACAAAAATTTGTTCTTCGATGTCCGAATTTATATGGTCCAACCTTTAATTCTTATAATGTACATGGTCTTCTTCATATTACCGACGATGTGAGACGTTTTGGTTCTTTAGATTCTTTTTCTGCCTTTCCTTATGAAAACAACATGTCCATTTTTAGGAAATATTGTCGGAAGCCAGGTTTACCTCTTCAGCAATTCTTCAATAGGATGACAGAGATAGACATTCACGGAACAGGCGATGATCATAATACAGATTCATCTATTCACGGAATCGCATTGCGTAATAATGACATTAATTGTCATCAATATCGTAAGATTCGATATAATGGAATATCGCTAAGTATAGAGACACGTGACAACTGTTGCATTTTACATGACGGATCCATTTGTATCATTTCCAATATTGTTAGGGATAATAACTCCTATCGTTTAGCAGTAAAAAGATTTTTACAGGTTGAGAATTTTTATGATATCGGCATGTTATCTTCAGATCTACAAATATATAAATGTTCCGCATTGAGTAACGAAATTTTTTATGTTCATTTGGACGAAGTTCTTGCAAAGTGTTATAGGATGCCTCTTTGGAATTCGATGGAAGATAGCGACAGTGATGAGGAAGATGATTCAGAAATATCTGAATATGTTGTTGCTGCTCTCATACACAGTGAGAAGCCATAAAAAATGGGTCACAATATGTTTCAAATATCCTTATTATTTTTAATAGCGAATTCGGGCGCTTGCACTGGTGCACACTGGTGCGCACTAAGGCTTAATTGTTGATAATCTGTTCTTATATTTAAGATCACTTAAATACACGTTTAAAAACTTTTTAGCCGATAAAACAATCTGTATGGATGCTGTACAGATCATTTTACTGCTAAGAAATATTTCAAGAAGTATTTATAAGATGATCTATAAATATAAGAATTGACTAAGAACAAGCTTTAGTGCGCACTCAGTGTGCACTAGTGCAAGCGCCCGAATTCACTATAAGATTAACACATGTTATTATTATTGTTTTTGTCACGTTTTAGTTAATACTTAAAAGGAGATTGTGTCAGTTTTATTTTGGCAAGGTGCGAATATAAACTCATGGAAAGAAGATATAAATAAAATATAAATAAGATATAAATAAGATAATATCATAAAAAAAGGTAAAGAGTTACCGCCTATAACTAAGAAATGTAATTTCGAGAATATCTCATTCAATTATAATATCAATCTTGCAGTTTATATATAATATTCTAAAATAAAATGCACTATATATATATATATATATATATATATATATATATATATATATTACAATTAATTATATTCTTACAAATAATTTAACAAATATTTAAAGAATCAAAGTTTAGAAAGTTGATTAAAGATTATTAAAGATTTCAGTTATTAATAAGTACATATTTCAGAGAAGAGTCAATCGATATCGTAGCTGTAACATAAAATTATATATATTACATATTGTATTGTGCTAACAGATAAACGTTTTTGCTTACAAATAAATGCAGAGACCAAAGCGAGTTGTTACCAAGCCATCTCGCTATCAGACAACCTCTTCAGAGGACGAATTTCCCAGACGACCTACGAAAAGAGCTTATAGACCAATGACGGATCGACATTGGCGACCTACGAAGGATTTTAGATAACGGATCTACTAATACAGATAATATATTAATATAATAATATTATTTAATTTTGCTCAATCTGATAAACATAATTTACAAGATTATCCGCAACTTCCCACAAACGCACGGCCGTACACACATACGTCACATACACTATATCACATACACTACATTATATACACCACATACACCACATACATCACAAACATATCAACCTACATACACAAACTTACACAAACACTTTCCTCTTCAGATACATTCACTCTCAATTATAACGCTAATTTATTAAATCCATCTGCGCCTCTTCCGACACATATGTACACTGAGAAAAAAATACTGTTGCTTCAATTAAATGTGGAATTCCGGGGTGCCAAAAACATAAATAGTTGATTCAATTGTATAAATAGTTGATTCAATATTTGAATTATTAAAACGATATTTGAATTATTAAAACGATTACACTATAGTTGAATCAACTATTTATACAATTGAATCAACTATTTATGTTTTTGGCACCCCGGAATTCCACATTTAATTGAAGCAACAGTATTTTTTTCTCAGTGTATGGATATAATTATCTACAGTAATAATCCAACATATGAAACTCAGTTTCAGGGAAACGTAGGACCGAGGTCAACACGTAATTCACACGAAGACAATGAACTGTCACACGGAGTAGCGAGAAAATTAATCAGTAAATTTATATAATATTTATAGTTGTAAAAATAGAATAAGAGAACAAGGTGATAAAATCTAGAAATAGATTCGTTACGTATACGTATTATAGAAATATTAATAACCGTCAGTTAATGTTTGCAGGTCCATTAATTTATTACAAAGACGCGTAGATGGTATTGAGGTAGAATTGAAGTAAGCAAATATGTATTTCATATTTATCAATATATAACATACCTCGACAATATTAATTTTACGTTTTATTTGCAGGCGGATACATACCTTGCTACAAAATATTCTGAAGTGCGTACAGAATGATTGAAGTGTACCACGCAAGCCCGAAATTCTTTTGATATCATCCCTGGCAGAGATGGACAACTTCGAAAATATGTTGATCAAAATATTTGCGCTGATGTTGTAAGTAAAGAAGAAGATATAATTATTATTCTATTTTTCTTACTCATTTTCTCTGTTTCTCATACACATGCACACACGCACGCACGCACACACGCACACACACACACACACACACACACACACACACACACACACGCACGCTCGCACGCACGCACGCACGCACGCACGCACGCACGCACGCACGCACACGCGCGCGTGTTTTTACTCACTCATTCATTCACTCAACTTTATATATAATGTATTTACATTATCTAATCTGTACTTACTCTCTTTATTTATAACAGCGATGGACCAACAACGGAGGATGATGGTTGATAACAGAGGACGACGGAGGACCACAGAAGACGGTGGACGACACAAGACAACGGAGGGCAACGGAAAAGTTATCGGCATTTTTCAATGCCTTGTCTCAGTGGGTGCTTAAACTGTACGAGCAAGTATTTAGTCCTGAACTCGGTACGTAAAATCAGTTCAAGTAATCGTTGGAACGAAACTGATTTCGAAATCGATACGTGATTTGGTTAAAATAATCGTTACATGACCGAATTTGAAATCGATATCGGTTATCGAATTATGCGATAACGAGACCGATGTCAAAATCAGTTGTTTCAACGTAATGATTACTTGAACCGAGTCGCGTATCGATTTCAATATCAGTTGTTTCAATATAACAATTACTTGATCTGATTTTACGTATTTTGTTCGAAACTAATTGTAAGACTTCCTCGCACAGTTCTAGTGGAGACCAATCGGTACTTTTCAGTACCTATTTTTATTGATCTAACGAGAATCATCCCGGTTGTCTCAATCGGCACTTTTCAGTGCCAATCTTTCTCGGTGGAGACCAATCGGCACTTTTCAGTGCCCATTATAATTAATTTGACGAACATTGATCTCGATTTTCGCAATCGATATTTTTCAATGCCATTTTACGCAACATTGACACTTTTCTATAACAATAGCTGTTAAAGTTTTTTTGATAGTTAATATTATAGAAAAGTGGTACATGTATTATATATCATGTTTTTTTTCTTTAATGTCTTTTTGTCAGCTCATAATCAAAAGCAGTGCAATGCGCGACAAAGACATATTGAATAAAAAGATATTATATCTTTTTTTTTATTACACTAAAAATTTTAATTATCCTGGTTTCGTTAGCCCAGTTTATTCGTACGAATTTTAATTATGTTTTATTTTGTTTAGATCTGCCAGAAGAATTTTCAAGACTTGACCTTTTCTTTTTACTCATGGACCGAAGACCAGAGGAAGAATAATTTTTAAAATAAATTAAAAACTTTTTTTACATTTAATGTTATTTAACATTTATTATACATACATACATACATACATATATTACATATATATATATATATATATATATATATATATATATATATATATATATATTGTATTTTGAAATTGTACCTAAAATTGTATGTTATTTTTAATTAATGTAAAAATATAATTTTTTATAATTTATTAATTCATAATTATTAAAAATTACTCCCTTTAAAATATTAAAAAAAAAGTAAAGCTTTCAATACCAATGACGTCACCATTTAAATCGCAACCAAATAGCAGAGTCTGCTCGATTTCTGCTGTCAACCTACTAACAGATTCTGTTAGCAGGCCCTGCTCGGTTTCTGACGCCAATCTGCTCTCAAATTATGTGCGCGGACTCTGTTCGATTTCTACCGCCAATCTGCCAGCAGATTCTGTTAGCAGGCCCTGCTCGGTGTCTGTCGTCAATCTGCTCTCAGATTTGTCAGCAGGATCTGTTCGATTTCTGCTATCAATCTGCTATCTGATTCTGTTAGCAGACTCTGTTGGTAGAACCTGAGCTAAATGCGGACGCAGTTGACGTCAGTCTGCTGACATGTTTTGATTAAATCTGTTGCCAATCTGCCGACAGACTGCTATCATTTTGCTTACTGGGTGACTTCTCACGTACGAATTTCCGTCTCTGGTCCTCGGCCACATCTTCTTCCGCGGCCGCAGCACCTTCTTCCTCCTCTCCTTCGACTTCTGTGTCGCCGACATTTGTATCATCGTCTCCTCTACATGAGGGATCTGCTCGATTTAACCTTAAAATGAGCTCGGCTTTATTTCCGCTGGTGGCCAAGTTTATGCTTCGCAGTTTATCTTTTGACGTAGCTAGACCTAACCTAGCTTCTTCGTTGGCGCGCGTAACCTTTTCGCATGCCCAACCTCTACGCTTACCGACGACCGTGCTTACCGACGTCCCTCTTCCGTATCTCTTCAGGTACTAATCGTATAGCTTCTTTACCGTCCCACGTGACTTCCGCGTGCGATCTCTATGCGATGATAGTGCCGCTCACGTTCTTCTTCAGCAACTATCGGCCGTCCTCAACAACCGCCATTAATGCCCGTCCACGCTGTTGCTACTTCTTCAGCGCCGTCGATGCTCCCGTACTTCCCGAAATACTTATGTTCCCGAGCCGTACACAGCCTCACTTACTAGGAGCTTCTGTTGTTTACTCCGCACTTCACCAGGGAACGGTCCCTCCGTTGCAGCCGTCTCTGCACAACGTTTCTCGCGAACCTTCCTTTGTGTCCCGGCAATTCTCTTAATTAGCCTGTCTCTTTACACAGCCCATACTATCCTCCACCGTCGATACTGGAGGTGTTTCGATCCCTCTTCTGAATTGTAATAGGCTGGGGTCAGGATCTCGAGCAACAGCCACGGCAATTTAGAAACGTTCTTTATTCGGTTCCGCGTTTGTAACGATATCGAGATCAGTCGATATCTCGATGAGTCGAGTCGGCCATGTCCTGTACCATGTCGAGAGCAGAATAAAGACACACGTTGCTAGAACCTAAAAGTTATCCTGAGTCTCTATACAGCCCTTCAGCAATCAACATAAAAACGTTACATGGTGTCAGAAGTCAAGTGACGGAAAAGTATAATTGATTATAAAGTATCACTCGAAGTAAAACGAAAAAGAAACAATGAGCGTAGAAGAAGACACGAGTCGTGTAAGGTTAGAAGCACCGCGACGACAGCTAAGACAGCCGAAACCGCTAGTATTTTGCAAAAATATGGCTCAAGACTGGAAAGCATGGAAAGTTTCATACGACTGGTACTCAAAGCGACTCAGTTAGACAAGGAACCTCCAGAAGTCCAGGTAGCTACGTTCATGTCAACAATCGGGTACGAAGCCGAAGAAATTTTCGAGTCGTTTAATTTGACGGAGGAACAAAAATCTGATATCCGAATAGTAGTACAGAGATTCAATGAATATTTTGTCCCAAAAAGTAATGAAACATACGAAGCATACATGTTCAATAAAATAGCTCAAGAAACTGATGAAAGCTTCGAACAATTTTTGACACGAATCACAACGCAGTCAAGGAAATGTAATTTCGGTCAATTAGAGAAAAGAATGCTCAAGGATAAAATAGTGAGTGGAATAAAAAATGATAAAGTACGTGAAAAATTACTAGCAATGTCAGATCTAACGTACGAAAAAGCAGTTGACGTGTGCAAAGCAAGCGAAATAGTTCAAAAACAAGCTACCGATATGAGTAAGAATAACGACACTAGAGCAGTTTCTACGGTAAAGAAAAAAGCTCAAAAGAATCAAAATACGGAGAATCAACAAAAGCAAGATACAGAAACATTCCAGTGCAACAGATGCGGGACCAATTATAAGAGAAGAAGTTGTCCAGCATATCAAAAAGAATGCAAGGCATGTGGAAAACTAGGCCATTTCATGAAGCAATGCAAATCAAAGAAAAAAGTGCATCTTGTGCAAGAGGACACACAGCTCACATCTGATTCATCAAGCAACGAAACTCTTTACGTAAACAGCGTGATAAGCAAATCAGCGAATGAAGTCTGGACAGAAATAGTCAAAGTAGGCAAGAAAGCATTCCACGCCAAACTCGACAGCGGAGCACAATGCAACGTTCTACCAATGCACATAGTAGAAAAACTGGGCATGAAAAAAAATCTGGCACAGTCGAAGGTCTCAACATTAATTTCATTCAGCGATCACAAACTTAGAGTCATCGGCGAGCTACCTATTAAATGCAGAATAAAAAGAAGAAAGATGAAGATAAAATTCTTAGTCGTCAATGAAGATGTATCTCCCATATTAGGTAAAGCCACCTGCGAACAAGAGAAACTAATATTGCGAATTCAGGAAGTGAAATTCAACAGACAAGATATCCCGTTATCAACGACTGAAGAAGAGCACTTGTTCAACGGCTTAGGTTGTCTTCAGGACTACGAGTACGACATCGATTTAGTGGAGAATCCGAAGTTCGAAATACATCCGGCGAGGTCAATACCTTTAACGATGCGCTCTGAGGTGAAAAAAGAGCTCGATAAGATGGTAAAGATGGGCGTCATCAAACCTACCACGAAACCAACTCCGGCAGTATCTCCAATGGTAATAGTAAAACAAAAAGGTAAAATTCGTATTTGTATTGATCCAACCGACGTAAATAATAATATAAAAAGACGTCAATTCCCCTTAAACACTGTTGAAGCAATTACCGCAAGAATTTCAGGTAGTAAATACTTCACACTGCTGGACTGCACAAAGGGATATTGGCAAATAAAAGTCAGCAAGAGGACAAAAGATTATCTCACCTTTGCAACACCGTGGGGACGATACTCGAGCGAAAGACTTCCCTTTGGCCTGTCCTCAGCACCGGAGGTGTACCAGCAATTAATGGAGGACCTGTTACGCGACTTAGAGGGAGTTGAGTGTGCGATAGACGACGTTCTGATTCACGCCAAAACACTGGAAGAACTGAAGAGATTAACCACCTTAGTACATCGCCGATTTCACGAAAAAGGACTAAAACTCAACAAGCAAAAATGCATTTTTAATGTACAACGAGTAAAATTCTTAGGTCATGTGTTAACAGACAAAGGCCTGGAAATTGACGAGAGTAAGGTAGAAGCGATCAAGAGGCTTAAGGTTCCAAAGCATAAGAAAGAACTTTCGAGGACTCTTGACATGATAACCTACCTGGGAAAATTCGTGCCAAACCTGTCAGCACTCACAGAACCACTTCGCACTCTACTTAAGAAAGACGTCGAATGGGTATGGCAATTCGAACATCAACATGCATTCGAGAAAATTAAAGAAATGTTATCGCAAGCTCCCGTACTCAAATACTACGACGTTAATGAGAAGGTAACATTGTCGGTTGATGCCTCGTCAAAAGCACTCGGAGCTGTTCTACTACAAAAAGGACAACCAGTGGCTTATGCGACGAAATCACTGACGCAAACGGAACAAAACTATCCTCAAATAGTCAAAGAAGCATTCGCGATCCGCTACGCTTGTAAAAAGTTTCACGATTATATCTGGGGTAAAGAAGTTAAAGTCGAAACGGATTTGGAAAAAGCCGCTCACATCAGCACCGCCTAGATTGAGAAGAATATTATTTGACTTAAAAGAATACAACCCGCGAATAGAATATCGGAAAGGAAGCGAACTTAAGATCGCTGACACACTCAGCATGGACTGTGAAGAAACACAGGAAAAAGACGAAGAGGAAATTGAAGTCCACCTCATATTACCACTGTCAAACAACGCCGCCGAAGAGTTCAAGAAATCCACGAGTAACGACAGGACGTGCCAAGCACTAGTCAGGATCATAAAAAACGGTTGGCCAAACGGGATACAGGAAGTACCGAAGGAGTTACGCCAATATTTTCCTTATCGAGATGAGCTGTCATACTGCGAGGGATTGATCTTCAGAGGTGACAGACTCCTGGTTCCACAAGACCAACAAACTAAGATTCTCGAAATTGTACACAAAGGACACCCAGGAATACAGTCATCAATACGAAGAGCAAGACAATTCATTTTCTGGAACTCGATGGCAAAAGACATCACAGACATGATCGAAAAATGCAAAATCTGTCAACATACCCAGCGAAAACCAGTCAAGGAAACTGTCATTATGAAAAGAATACCAAAGCTGCCATTTGAGATTGTATCGTCCGACGTGTTCGACTACAAAGGCGATCAATATCTTGTCTTAGTAGATAGCTACAGTGGTTTCTTTGAAGTTCAGAAAATGTCCAGAACAACAGCTAGCGCAATGATCCATCAATTCAAAATTTGGTTTGCTACACACGGAGTACCTCAAGAATTCCACTCGGATAATGCAGTATTTTCGTCAAAGGAATTCCAAAACTTTGCGAAGGAGTGGCGGTTCGAGCTATTTACATCAAGTCCAAGATTCGCAAGATCAAACGGCCTAGCAGAAAAGTACGTAGACATAGCGAAACGACTTGTCAAGAAATGTGATCTCAGTGGCGAAGATTTCCAACTCGCGTTATTGATGGCCAGAAATACGCCCAGGGACAAGGAATTGGGAACACCATCTTCAAGACTGTTCGGTAGAAACACGAGAACTCCACTGACCTTCTCAAACAATATCCTCAAACCTAGAACACCGACGTACGTGACAAAAAAATCTGTTAAATCGACGACAGAAACAGAAAGCATACGCAGACAGAAGAGCCATAGAAGCGAAGAGATACGATGAAGGGTCAAGGATTCTCGTCCGAGACACTGACAACAAATGGTATACCGGAAACATCCTATACCCGGTAACTGATAGGTCTTACATGATTAAAAGGGACGACGGAGCAATAATGCGAAGAAACACCAGTTTTATTCGCCCAACTGTGCTCGACGGCAACATTACCAAAGTGAGAAAAAGCGTTGTCGTTGAACCAAAACATTTGGACACTCCTAGCGAGAGGTCTCTCGCAAACGAGTTCCAGCCCGAAGACGCACCCCCGTCAACGCCGAGGATGTTGGCCGAGCCTTCAGTCGCGCAGGAGAGGATGAGCCCCCCCAACGATTCAGCGACAAGATCTACAGCGAAACCGGCAATTATAAAAACCGAAGCACAGCCGACAACGCAGAGCAACGGTTATCATTCGAGATCTGGAAGACTCATCAAGCCAGTCGTCAGACTTAATCTATAAATTCTACTGCAAAAGCTCAAAAAGAAAAAAATAAAAAGACATAATATAAATACACATATAACTAATTAATAATCGTTACAACATCACACAAATTATAATTTGATTTAAAAACTCATAATATTTTTGTATTGAGCGTCATTATAATTTTATTTTTTTGTTTTAAAACAAGGAGGATGTAACGATATCGAGATCAGTCGATATCTCGATGAGTCGAGTCGGCCATGTCCTGTACCATGTCGAGAGCAGAATAAAGACACACGTTGCTAGAACCTAAAAGTTATCCTGAGTCTCTATAGAGCCCTTCAGCAATCAACATAAAAACGTTACAGCGTTTTCGATACATTGTTCGCGCTCTCTGCCGTAACCATGACTGCCAACCTAACCGGGGTCCATCTATTGGGTCCTGTGTCCTCAAGCTAGTATCACGCCTTAAGCTACTATCACTATATATTAATACAAAAATACTGCAGTTTACCCTTATGGAAAAATACACTCAACTTTTGGTGTTAACCGTTAAAAAAACACCAAAGAAAAACCCTTAAAGTTGGGTGTGATTTCGGACCGTCAATTGAAGGTTAACCTTCAATTGGTGATCCAAAAATTACACCCAACTTTAAGGGTTTTTCTTTGGTGTTGTTTTAACGGTTAAACACCAACAGTTGAGTGTATTTTTCCGTAAGGGTACAGCGCGGTCACCCATCCGAGTCAGTACCGCACCTAACATCGCTTGACATCGATGATCGAACGGACTAGTGGCGATCCTTTGATTCTGACTCTTCCTTGTTGCTTATACTCCTATATAACATATCTTTATATTGTTCAAAAATCGTGCATTGATAATAACTGGAAAATATTAAAAATAATAATGCAATTACAATTAATGTACAATAATTATTAATATAAAATTCGTATACTTAACATAATATAATATTAATATAATAACGTTAACAGTATGCATGAGAACGCCTAAAGACGCTACCGGACAAAATAAAGAATTTATTTAATGAATTGAAAAATAATTAAGAATCAAATTTAAAGAAACATAAATATAAATAAAATATATTCTTTATGTATGTGTATGCATATATGTTCACGGAGTAAATTATAGTACTATATTATCAATACTCGATTAATAATAATAATAAGGGCCGTCAATTGACACTTAACGAAGATTAACACACTAACATTTAAACGACATCCAACGATAAAGGGATCATGGCGACACTGATTAAATCGACATAGAACATTAAAGGTTAACACTCTGTTAACACCAAATCAACATCCAACGATGAGGATCAATCTCCAACCTACACTAAACATTAAGGCTTAATCCCCAACCTACACTTATCATTGAGAATAAACTCCCAATATACACTCATCATTGAGGATTAAACCCACAACTTACCTAAACCTTAATGGTCAACACTCAATCTACACCTAAATTTAAGAGTTGACACTTAACTTTGATGGCAAACACTAAACTTACGCCCAAATTTGAGTGTCAAAACTCGCGTAGGTTTAGTGTTAACACTTAACTTTGGGTGTTAACCGTCGAAGTGTTGAGTGTACTTTTTCATAAGGGTTGAAGAGCAGGCACTGTAACTTAATATTTAAAGGTCGCTCAAAGCCTCTAAACATTAAATTTTTTTCGAAAAAGTGGTAAAAAACTGCATTTTTCACTCATTTTTACTGCTAAATCTCTTTTAGTTACCTTATTAAAGTACCTGGTCATCAAGTTTGAGGTACAACACATGAAACAAAAATGTAAATATAACTAATTAATGCAATCTTTGGCATAAGATCGTCTATAGCAAATATAAAATGATTTAATGAATTTAACCATTTTTTAACCATCCGCGGCTTATAATCTTGTTTTGTAAGTAAATATATCAAACGCCACTTTAGAAAAACATTCTATCATCTTCAAACTAAAGCCTCTCTAAAGTTATATGCTGTAGCTTAAAAATTAATGGTCGTTAATTGCTTCAAAATATTACTATTTTATTAAATAGTGCACTTAATGTAATTTTCTACATTGAATCCTTTTATTATTTTGGAAAATAAATTATATTATTAATATATGATTTAAATTAAGTCTACGTTTCCCGCACGAAGTTTTCGTGCATCGCATTTATCAGATTTCATATAGTTTACGCCTTACGCTATAGGACCTATAGCGTATAGTATAGGTGATTGTTTTAATGAATTTTGTATGTACATACAGTCGGCTACTAAAAAAAAAGGTTGCGTTAATTCCAAAGATTGCGTTAATTAGTTATATTTACATTTTTGTTTCATGTGTTGTACCTCAAACTTGATGGGCAGGTACTTTAATAAGGTAACTAAAAGAGATTTAGCAGTAAAAATGAGTGAAAAATTCAGTTTTTTACCACTTTTTCGAAAAACATTTAATGTTTAGAGGCTTTGAGCGACCTCTAAATATTAAGTTACAGCGCTTGCTCTTCAAGGGTCTTCATTTGAAAGTTCGTAGAACAAATTTAAGGGGTGAGATTTAAAATCAAATTTTTGACCCAAAAATATTGCCACCCTAATATATATGTATCTATCTTTTTTTTTGGTAGAGAAACATATCCATCTTATCAGATTCAGATCATATTTAGATTCAGATAGTTCAACATCGTGTCTCTTGCGATCATTTTGTATATTCTGCATATTTGTGGAAATATAATAAAAATATTATTCATTGTACTTTGACAAGAATAAAATGTAGTAAACCAGCATATCACATACTGAAAATCATGATATTAAATGTTAAATATGCTTAGAAATATATGTCTATTTATTAACATCATCTTTCAAATATCTGGTATCATCGTAAATAATATAACGAATTTTTATTTTCATACTTTTCGCTGATAACTATTGTATGTACTATATGCATTATACAAATATTACAAATTGCTAAATATAAAATTTGAAAATCGGACGGAACATAGGGGAAGAGAGGAGGAAGAGGCACCGGCTGATCTCTGTGATTACTTGGATCATTAAACTAAATATTGCATCTTGTTTCTGTAAGATTATATAAAGCAATCTATCATATAAAGCAATTATATCGAATATTTTAATAGCTATGGTTTTATAATAACCAAGAAAAATAAAAATAGAAATTTATATCAGAGAGAAGGAGCTCGGAAATAAAAAAAATTGCAATATTATCAAATATTTGGAATAAAGTTGTTCATAAAGAGATAATAGATCTTTTGCTAAATTTATTAAACATTTAATGCATACAAATAGCATTAAATGTTTAATAAATATTTTTACCCCCCCCCCCGCCCCATTTAAAAAATATATACTAGTAGAGAAGATTTTCATCAAATCAAAAGATATTGTAAAAAGATGTTTCTTATAATTTAAACATATGTACAAATGTTTACATCTCGTAAATCTCTGCATAACATGACGTAATAAAAATAAATACCCTTCTCTTTCAACAAATACTAATAATTTACTCTTTTCTCTCTATCAGCGCCAATAAATCTTAAAATATCAAAGAAGGAATCTTTAATATCCGAAATAATTTATAACATTTTGTGTGAATCACTCTATATACTGAATGTTACTAATAGTAAGATTTGGACAAAGGAAGATTGCAATTTTTGCGAACTTATTCTAATAAATCAAACTTATTCTAATAAACAAATAAAGATGAGTTTAACGATATATATAACAGAAAAGTATATGTATTTGTTTCGCCAATAATTAATAAACGAGAAAGACTCTGTTTTTATATTCGACAACGTTTAGCTAATGTCGTGACAATTCGACCATTGGTTTTGATCAGATTAATCGTCAAGACTTTTTCGACCACGGGTTTTGGTCGGTCCTAAATTGATTTAATCTTTGATATTTACATATAAGCATCTCATTTTTATTAAATTAAATTATTAAATTTATTGCGAAAAATATTACCTCAGCCAGGGTTCGAACCTGGAATCTCCCTCATTCCGTCTAGGGCGTCGTACCAATTCGACCACTGAGGCATGTGGTAATATTTATCGCAATAACAAATCTTACTAAGAATGGAAACACCGATTTTTAGGTCAACGATGCATAATTGGTGTATTCGCAACGGTGTATTCGCAATAAATTTAATAATTTAATTTAAAAAAATGAGATGCTTATTTGTATAAGTATCAAAGATTAAATCAATTTAGGAATGACCAAAACCAATGGTCGAATTGTCACAACATTAGCTAAACGTTGTCGAATATAAAAACAAAGTCTTTCTTGTTTATTAAGGGGACTAGGCAAGGTTAAAATTTTGAAAAAATCGATTTTCGGTTTTTTGCATATTCCGATACTGTGATTCTTTAGAAATATCTTCCCGTTTGTTTTTTTGAAAAATTCGCAAAATTGAGGTCAGGAGAGCGTAAAACGTAATGTGGCGCGCGGCCGGCCGAACGCAGATATTCGCGCGGTCGGTCCCGACCGAACGGTCTGAGCATTATTCTAATTTCTAACGTTCTCTATGCAATATGTAGAATTAAGTTTTAATTTGTAACGACACATTAAAGACGACCTAATAATAAAGTCGAAACGTTTCTGTTTCTAATTGTATATATTGCGGTTGACACAAAGAATAATAAACACGCACATCTAGCTCGGCTTACATGCTCTATTCTGTTTATTATTTTGTTTTTAATTTTCACCTCGTTTAAAGTTTATACATAATCGACTCCCAGAGAGGTTGTGCTAATGTATTGAAAGTTTGTCGTATTACAATCGCTTTATTACAAAAATGTCTTCGTCAGAGAGCGGAAAAAAGAAATCGGCGCCGTATGTCCGTCCAGGGCGACCGTGTAAAAAACGCTTCCAAGGCAATCAGGTAGTGAATAAAAATTACGAGAAATTGGACGATAATCCGGGGCCATTCATTGCGTCGAAGAGGAAATTGAGTTCAGATCGCGATACAAGCGAGTGTGAGAACCTGAACATTGCGTATGAAATTATAAACGTTGCTACTGTTTTTAGTGTGCTAAGTGAATACGTTCGGTGCAAAGTTTGCGAAGGAAATATGAAGTACAGTCGGATATGTGGGATTAGCCTTCCAAATTAAATTAAAGTGCCAAAAGTGTGAACCTCGCTACATAGATTCGTGCCCGAAAATAAGTCATCAAAATTATGATGTGAATATGCGTATTACAGTTGCAATGAGAATGTTGGGCATCGGTTTCTCAGGACTTATAAGGTTTTGCCGTTTAATGGACCTGCCACATTTTCTTGTTCGTAGGACATACGACAAAATGGTTAAATCCATGCAGCAAGCAGCTTCAGCGATAGCTCAATTATCAATGATGAGAGCAGTGAATGAAGAAATCGAATTGACTGGTAACCCCGACAGTATTATAATTTCAGGTGATGGCAGCTGGAGAAAACGAGGATTTCAGTCTTTACACGGCATTGTTGCTGTCATCGGTAACTTTACAGGAAAAGTGCTTGATGTAAATATAAAGTCCTCGTACTGTGCTGCATGCAAGATGTGGGAGCCTCGTAGTGGTACACCAGAATATTTAGAATGGCTGGATAAGCATGAAGAAACATGTTCACAGAATCATCAAGGAAGCGCTGGTAAAATGGAAGCCGATGCCACGTGCGAAATATTCCAACGATCCGAAGAGAAATACAAAATCAAGTACAAGCACTATGTTGGAGACGGAGATGCGAAAACGTTCTCAGCCATACAAAATATACAACCTTACGGGCCAGACTTTCAGATTTTCAAGGGAGAATGCGTTGGCCACGTGCAGAAACGTATGGGTAGCAGGTTACGTAACGTAAAGAAAGCAGAAAAAGGCCTTGGTGGTCGAGGCAAATTGACAGATATTCTTATAAAAGAATTGACACTACACTACGGCAACGCAATCAGAAGTAACGATACTGTTGAAAGCATGAAGAACGCTATATGGGCAACATTTTATCACAAATGTTCTGCGGATGATGCGCCACAACATGACCACTGCCCCGCTGGACCAGATAGCTGGTGTACATGGCAAAAAGCTAAAATGACTGGCACATTGGCAGAGTATAAACATAAGCCAGCACTTCATAGCGATGTACAACAAGCGATAAAACCAGTGTATGAAGCATTGACTAACGACGAATTATTGGAGAGATGCGTGGGCCACTTTACACAAAACGCCAATGAAAGCTTCTATTCGGTCGTGTGGAAAATAGCCCCAAAAGAATCTTTCAGCGGCATCGAAATCGTAGAGATTGCTACATATACTGCAGTTGTAATATTTAATGATGGCAACATTCATCTACTGGACATAATGAGCGCATTAGGATTGCAAATGGGCCCGCGTGCTTTCGAGATGTCTAAAGAGCAAAACAGTATTCGCTTGGCAGGCGCGGATAAAAAGGAGCTTAGCAGTACAAAACAGGCTCGACGAGAGAAAAAAAGGAGTTTTGCGGCTGCTGCTAAAACTGAAAGTACTTTGGAGACTGCATTCTACAGTGCAGGAAATTTTTGAACCGCGTGAGTACGACCGTTCTAACATAAATATTGTACCGAAACTTTGAATGCGATTTTCTCGAAACTACATTTTTTGATGATTTTACCACGATATCTCGAGAACCGATGGAGATATCAACTTGAAATTTATACAGGAATTGTAAAACACTATGACGCATGAATTATACCTAAAATCAGATTGAAAAAAAATGTTGCTACAATTTTATAATAACAAATAACTCGAATTTTTACAAATTTTTTGTTTTTTGGACGCCATTTTGTTAATTTCATTTTTATTTTTAATTTTTTAGGTATAATCGATAGAGGGAAGCCTAAGGAGAAGAAATATTCTTAGAATTTGCCAAAATCTTTATCCGTTCGACTGGAATCGTGGTAAAACCGTGGATTCGACAGTTTTCCTTATTACATTGGGACGCCGATATTATTGATCTGGGAACGACTTTCCATGGATTTTTTTATTTTATAATGTTATAATTAATACCCTAATTTCCTTTCCTTTTGTTTATATGTTACTTTATTTTTTATTTCTTTGCTATATACTTTTCTGGCTTTACTACAGTACAATCCGCAATTAAATATTACATAATTAATATTTTGCATTAGGTTGCCGCAAGGGCAGCGTTTGGCTGATGACAAAGAACGAGACGTCTGTCGTAGCGTGGACATAAAGTAAATCATACATAGAAAAACGCAAGACGTAAAAGACTGTAAAATATATAGCCTTTCGCGATTTACATTATTCTCTACCTTATTTTAGTCTATTAACAACCTTCCGAAGTTCCGATCACGGACTTATATCCAATTGCAGCACTGCTGTTTGGCGCCGTCGGTGCTCAACAAAATATTCAAGTCGTTGCTCGGTTGCCGGGTTGTTTGCGCACGCGTAGCAAATGGCAGCTCATACATATAACGCAAGTAATAAAAAGCTGTGTTTAGCAGAGAAAACTACTTTGCAATTGTTGTAAAATTTGTGAATGTGATTGGTGTATGCTTTTAATTTTGGCCGAAACTAAGAGTAATACACCAATCAAATTCACGAATTTTACAACTGCAGTTGCAAAGCAGCTTTCTGCTGAATACAATTATAATTAGTATAATGCCTGTATATAAGTGCCTATATATATAAAACCTTTTTTACTTTCTGTCTTTAATATTTATTTTTAATTATTTAATTTTTTTATGTAATTTAATTATGTTTAAAAAGTAATGGCAAACATAGCAGGTTTGTCTAGAATTCTTAGATAGGTGAGCGACAGAAAGAGAGTTTTTTTGAAGTCAATTTTGTCTGTATTATGTGTAGTTATTTACAAAAAAAGAAAATATGTTGACGTGAAAGAAAAATTGAGAGTAACTAAAAAGTTTTTACATTATTTGAAATAAAAGCAAACCAAATCAGTAATCTGTCCTGAAGATAGAATAGAAAATAAATGAACTGAAACAAAAAACCAGATCTTACAGGACGGAATTAAGATGTCTGGATTAAGGTAAATGTACCAATGACGGGCCATGTCCCATTACCTGGCCATTGACGGACATTTTATTTTTTATTAAGCTATACACATAAAATAAGACACATATTTTTACTGATTTATGTTATTTGGTTATTCAGTATCTTGTATAAAAAATTATGCCACTAAATGTTTTGTTTCAAATATTAAAAAAATTGTTTAAATTATCATGGTCAAATGCACCGTCTTCCTAGATTCCTTAAGATATGGCTAAGGAATGTGTGATATTTGTTAAGATGATAATAATCATAATATTATATATTTCTGCATAAATTCTGTTGGTCGGATTTTATTGATAAATCCGAACATACGCTGTCGAACAATACGAATCATTTCTGGAATTTTATCAGGAGCATAAAATCTCCTGAACCTTGCGCCTCTCATATTTTATATGATGAACATCTACTGGAAGATGATGAATCTATTGCGAACTGCTTTGCCGATTATTTCGAATCTGTATATACTAATAGCGATGTAATCAACGAATATCCCGACAATAATTTTAACTCAAATCACCCCTTAGATCTTTTATCCCTTGACATATCAATTTCGGACGTGTATAACGAGATTTGCGAGCTTCCATTGAGCTGTTCCGCAGGGATGGATGGCATTCCACCATTATTTCTTAAATCATGTATCTTTATCGCGTCTAGATTTCTGTGGCTAATCTTTAATAAATCATTGAAGGATGGTACCTTTCCGTCTCTGTGGAAGCAGTGTCTCGTCACTCCAATCTTTAAAGGAGGTGACCGTCAATCAGTCACTAATTATCGTCCTATAAGTAAACAAAATATTATGCCGAAAATTTTTGAAGGCATTGTGGCACGTAAGCTTGGCTCCCTATGTAAAAACATTATTGTAAAAGAACAACATGGATTTGTACCAGGACGCTCAACGACGACAAATCTTGTTACTTATTACGATTTTTTAACTTCTGCTGTTGAGAGTGGATCTCCGGTTGACTCAGTTTATACCGATTTTAGAAAAGCCTTTGATACAGTTAATCGTACAATATTAATATGTAAACTTCGAATTCTAGGATTCGGAGGTTCTCTTTTGCGTTGGATATCCTGCTTCCTATCAAACAGATCTCAAGTCATAAAATTTAATAACAGCTTCTCCAGAAGTATAAATGTTTTGTCCGGAGTGCCGCAAGGCTCTCATCTTGGCCCTCTTTTATTTGTTTTATTTATTAATGACATAGCTGCTTTTATTAAATTCTGCTACTTCTTATTGTATGCTGATGACCTTAAAATATATCGTCGGATTAACGGTCCTGCTGATGCACTTTTATTGCAACATGACTTGTTTGAACTTAAGGCCTGGTGTAGGAGGAATTGTCTTCGGCTTAATGCTTCTAAATGTTTTGTCGTTCATTTTACTCGTAGACATAACTCATATTTACACAACTATACTCTTGATGGTTTACCTCTCTCAGCACTGCGCGAAGCTCGAGATCTCGGGGTCTTGTTTAGTGCGAACTTATTATTTAATACACATATACAATCAATAGTTTCATCTGCTTATAGAACGCTTGGATTCATCCTCCGATGGGGCAAATTTTTTAAAAATATAGCAACTTTAAAATTATTATACTGTACATTGGTTCGCCCTAAGCTGGAGTACTGCTCCATAGTTTGGTCTCCGTATTTCAAATGCCATCAGATATTGATTGAACGTATGCAGCACAAATTCCTGCGTACGGCTGCTTATCGGCTAGGAAAACCCATGTCAATTACCTGCCATGATTACTGTGCTATATTGGATAGATTAAATCTGCTATCTTTGGAAAATAGGAGACTAACTTTTGACCTTACATTTATTTTTAAGCTTCTCAATCACTATACTGATTGTCTGGATTTGTTGGAACGTATCTATTTTAATATCCCGACTAGAGAATTAAGACAGTACTCCATCTTCCACATCGGGCATCACAGTACTTTGTATAGCGCAAATTCTTGTGTAAATAGGCTAATAATATCTGCAAGTAATTTTTCCAATAGGGTTGACTTTTTCGGTGGCGATGTATCAACTTTTAAACGAAAACTTTCTCGGCTATTCTTGTAACTTAATTACTCTTCATATTATGTTGTGAAATTTCATTGTTCTTGTTTTATCTTTTTCCTTTGTACGTTAAAGGGTTTATCACCCGTTAATAAAGTTTATTATTATTATTATTATAAATAAAGTTTCTATATAATTTTAAGAATATTTATAATAAATAAAAAATGAAAAATTGTTCATTTAAATTGTTTTTTCAATAAAAATTTACATGGCTATGAATCGGTACGTGATAATCTAAAGATTAAACGAACTTACCAAGTGAAGTTCGATCTTGATTATGCCGGGGGTCTCGTCCGGATGAATAACATGGTAGTCGTGCTCTGTGCACGCCTTCCGACAACAGTGTTCAGAGATTCACTAAATCGAAGGCCCCGCGCTCAGGTGGCGCGGCGGGCCCGAGGCGCTGCGCCGTGGCGCCCCGGCGTGGCGCCGTCCCCTTCATTATTCAAAACCGGGGCAAATCATGGGCGAGTCCTCGTCGTTTCCAGGTGGAGGGATTATTGGGTGGGAAGTTCATCCGGACGAGACCCCCGGCATAATCAAGATCGAACTTCACTTGGTAAGTTCGTTTAATCTTTAGATTATGCCGGGGGTCTCGTCCGGATGAATAACATGGTAGATGTTTAAAAAATGATTTGCCATATCGGTGTGGATAGCGAATCTGGTAGCTGGTGTTTATTTAAAGAGTTGATCTTGGCAAGGATTCTCAAATGCAGTTTATTATGTCCCGCAATGGGGTTTTCTTGTGACACATTTGGAGTTGTGTAATACAAGAAGTATGAATAGTGTAAAGCATAAAGCGTTAGTCTGACAGAACAGCGTTCGCAAAGGCGTGGGTATCTACTATTGGACGGTTGTAAAACTTTGCGAACGTTCGGGATTAGGCGGACCAGCCCGCTGCTCTTTTCATTAGATCTACAGGGACGCCTTTTTTGGCCGCGAAGGATGTGGAAGCGTGGCGCGTACTGTGGGCGGTAAAGTTTCCGTCCACTCCGCATTCGCTTAGCGTCTCGCGAATCCATCTGCTTATGGACTGTACGCCTACTGCTTTGTGCGGTCGCTTGAACGAGATGAACAGTTTGTCGCAGTTATCTGGCCGTAGGTTTTCTGTGCGGCGCAGGAAATGTTCCAAGAGGTTAACGATACAGAGATTGCTGCGTTCCGTGAACCGCGAAAAAATCAGGAGTGGTTGGCGGCGGCCTGGAGCGGATGTTTTAATGCGATCGGGGACCGTAATGATCATTTTTTCTCCCGTGATGGAAATTTGTGAGCGTCTTAACGCTGCTAGTGTTTGACAGCGTTGGCCCGAGCCTAGGGCGAGAAGAAGAGCCAGTTTCTTTGTGACTCTCTCCAAGGAAAGGTCTTCATGCGGAAAAAATGTTCCGAGTTTCGAAATTACGGGAGCAGGATCCCAGATGTGGTCGTATCTGGGCCGCGGCGGCTTCAGGACGCTCGCTCCCTTGCAGAATCTCTTTATGAGAGGGTCTTCGCCGATTGTGTTGCAGGATAGCAGGGAAATGGCCGATCTCGAGGTATTGAGGGTAGAAAAGGAGCCCGCCCTTTCAAGTTCCTCTGTCAGGAAGCCGAGAACTTCTGATACCTTTGGGAAGAATGGCGAGGTCTTGTGTATCCGACAGAATGACCACCAGGCCCGTATGGGGCGTGTATATTGCTTCAGCGTTGATGGAGCAAGCGACGCTAGTAGTGCGTCTAGTGAGGGCTCTGGTACCTGGCGGATCCTAAACGCTTCCCTGATAACCTGGCTGCACCCAGGGAAAGCGTCCTGTGTGCTGGATGTTTCTTCCTAAGAGGGGCAGACAGAAGGAACTTAGAAGGTGCGAATCTAATTGGTTCGGATATTAGCAGGCGGCGAAAAAGAGGGAACCAGGCTTGTGAGGGCCACCATGGTACCACCAGGGTTCCCTCCGCTTCGTCGTCGACGATTTTTCGCAGAACGCGGGGGATTAAAATAAACGGGGGGAAAGCGTAGAAATAGATTTCCTTCCAAGACAGGGTGAATGCATCTACTGCGAGGAAACCCGGGTCCGGGATCCAGGACACATAACGCTCACATTTAGTGTTGAGCAGTGAGGCAAAGAGATCGACGTCGAAAGGGCCGAAGTGCTTAGAGATGTCATCGAACGCGTGGTCCGAGAGTGACCACTCGGTATCGGTATCTGAGCGCCTGGATTCCTTGTCTGCGATAACGTTTTCGACTGAGGCAATGTAAGAAGCGAACAGAAAAATATTCCTCTCTTCGCACCACTGCCAAATATCTCTGGCGAGGGAGGAGAGAAGAGGATATTGTACTGAGCCAAAACGGTTGATGTAAGACAGGGCTGTGGTGTTGTCAATTCTGAGCAGTATCTCGCAGTTTTGGAGACTTGTGGCGAAGCATTTTAGGGCGAAGAAGGCAGCTTTCAATTCTAGCGCATTAATGTGGAGGGCCCTGTCTGTCTCCGACCACCAACCGTGAGAGCTGTGTGGGCCACAGGAGGCTCCCCAGCCTGACAGAGATGCGTCCGAAAAAATTTCTAGCGCGTAACTGCTAGTGCAGATACGATTGTCCTGGTGTGGCTTGGACAGAGTCCTGCGCCACCATAAGAAATCTTCTTTCAGGACCTCGGGAATACGCATTACCGCCGTGTAGGAGTTTGTCTGCGTTAGCGCCAGGAATTTCTCTCTTTCGAATCTTTTGGTGTAAAGAAGGCCGTAGCGCACGGCCGGGCACACAGAGACGAGAGAGCCGATCATCGCCGCGAAGTCTCGAATCGTGGAATGGGATCTTGAGGCAAAGCTTGCTAGCGTTTTGAGGAGTTTCTCCCTGCGTATTTCGGGAATCGCGATGGACTGCCGTTCCGAGTCGAAAATGAACCCCAAGTATTTCCTTTTCCTCGCTGGATCTAATTCGGATTTCCTGAAGTTGATTACGAACCCGAGGGATGAGAGGAGGTTAATGTGCGCCCGTACATTGGCACGGCAATTGGCTTTGGACGAGCCTAGAAGGAGGAAGTCGTCCAAGTAAGCCACGGATTCAAATCCTTCTTCGCGGAGAAATGCTACCACTGGCATTTCTCACTGGAATGATTTTGGTAAAAATGTATGGCGCTGTGGAAAGACCGAAAGGTAATGACGCGAATTCGTAAGTCACCCCTCGCCATTGGAATCTGAGAAATTTTCTGTGAAGAGGGTGGATCGGGACATGGAGATAGGCATCCTCAATGTCCAGCGTGGCCATTTCCGTGTTGGGGAGCATCAGGCGCACCACTGTCCTCCAGTCTTCCAGCTTAAAATGAGGAGGAGAGATATATGAATTCAGTTCTTTCAAGTTCAGGATGAACCGCATGCCTCCTGAAGATTTTTCTCGCAGAAAAAATGGGGATAAGAACTGATCCGCTGATGGCTCTACAGTGACCACGGCGCCTTTGCTCAAGAGGCGGTCGATTTCTCGATCGCAATGCGCGGCCTCTGATGAAGACAGTTTTGGTTCGTCGAGACAAGGTCTCATCTGTGGCGGTGAGGAGAAAGGTATTTGGTATCCCTGGATAGCGCCCAATACTACGGGATCCGTTGTTATCTTTTTCCAGTTGTGGAAAAAATGGGCCAGACGACCCCCCAATCTTACCGGAGCTAGCGGCGGCGGCGAGAGCGAGAGCGGGATCTCCGGGAGCGGCTCGATGCAAAGCGTGCCCCTGCTCGGCGAGCCGACGAGGTGGTCTGGCGGGCAGGGGCTCTCCCTTTTGCCGAGGTCTTTTTCTGCTGATCCGGCTGCTTCGCGGGCTGTTGTCGTGCCGGTTGCGGGTTGGGCTTTGTTACTACCGGTGCGGGTCTCAGGAGGTCACGCGCCGCTTTCTCGCATGCCTGGGCGTCTTTCAGGCCCTCCGCGAATGCGGTTCCGAAGAGCCACTCGTCGATAGGAGCGTCGTCCGCGACGCTTTTGCCCATGAGGCTGAGCGACGGCTTGATGAACGCTCGCCTTGCCAGAGAAAGGCGATATTGGTGGTCTGAGAGCAGGTATAGCCCCTCTGCCAGCCGTCTTAGTACTGGATTGACGCTTTCGGGCAGCTGTTCTCTTACCTCCGGTGCCAGAAGCTCCGCGATGGCAGATCCAAAGGCGTTCAGGGATGCTGCCACTTGAATCTGTGCCGAAGCTTGATATCCGTCTCGTTTCCCTACCGAGGCTGCCGTTTTCAGAGCCGGGGTTATGATTTTATTAAGCTTCGGTGGACCCAGGACGGCGAGGTGTCCCGTCGCCTCGTGCTGTTTTAGCAGTCCAGTGCGCTGCTCGTCTGCTAGGCCCGTGCGGACTGTGTTTTGGACAAAATTGAGCAGTGCGGAGGGCCATGGGCAGTCAGGCGGTGGCTTCTCCAGCGGACCGAACAGCTCGTCCATCAGCGGGTCATGACCCGTCGCTGGTTCTCCCTGGGCGGTTCGCGACCCTTCCAGGAAGGAGACAGAACGGTCCTGCGTTACCTCGGGGGACCCTGAAAGCATTAGGTGCGTAAAGCAGTGCGGAGAGGCGCGGAGTCGGTTATGTCCCCTCTTTGCCAAGAAGCCGACAACGGTCGGGATCGAGGGTCGCTGAGAGAACATACCTGGTTCACAGCCCCGGTTACTAAGAACCGTCTCCCCCTCTCCGCTCGGGTCCGTGGCCGAGGGCTGGGCTGCGTCGGGCTCGGTCGACACGGTCGTCTTAACCTCAATGGACGTGAGACGTTCTTCTTGGTGTGCGAGCTTTTCCAAAATTTTCTCGAGTACCTGGTTGGTAGGAGGTGACCGCGGATGCTTCGAGGAACCGCTAGATGTCCGACTGGATGCTCGACTGGGTGATCTGCTTCTGATTCTCTCGCGGGCGTGACGGCGGGAATGCCGTTCCGTCTCGCGAGATTTACGGCGTGATTTTCGGTCTCGCTTGCGAGAGCGACGGGTCCGAGAACGCTGCCTGTTTCCAGACAAGCGATCTCTCGACTTACTTCTAGCCATCGATGAAGAATAACGCCGAAATTATCTAAAAAACACCAGCTAACGTGTTGTCGTTGCGAGCAACAAAAACACAATGAAGGGGACGGCGCCACGCCGGGGCGCCACGGCGCAGCGCTTCGGGCCCGCCGCGCCACCTGAGCGCGGGGCCTTCGATTTAGTGAATCTCTGAACACTGTTGTCGGAAGGCGTGCACAGAGCACGACTACCATGTTATTCATCCGGACGAGACCCCCGGCATAATCTTGCCTGCCTGAAAACTAGCCGGCTGTCCAGTTATCAGGCGAATCGTCATCTCAAGTGCTTACTTGTGTGTCCTAGTACCTAGCCGCAACACGCGCTTGAGTTTTTGTGCTTTGTTTTTAAGTTTTCTGTACGAAATTTGTAAGTATGTTTATTTTGTAAACATTACTTGTATAATGATAGTGTACTAAATTGTATATTTTTTCTGTTTTATGTATTTCTTTCGTTCATTTTTATTGACATGTAGCCTCATATAACCTCATACAACCTACATATAACCTCAAATTGTAAGTTATTTGCCTGTCTGCCTTTGGAACCAAGAAAAAAGAACTTTCATCTAACAAATACTTATACTCTTGACAGATGGATGTCTAGTAGATTTAACTTTTGTAAATGTTCTTTCACTTCTCTGAACTAATTCTTTAAAACATCTTAATTTTGTTGCTGATGCTCAATTTATTGTCAAATTTTGAGCGATTTTTGGAGTCACATCTGGATGTCTACGATAAAAACTTTCCCTACCAGTGTCTGCCTGGTTTATTATCCTTGAAAGGAGACTTATTGTTAGTAATAAGTTTCTGCACACACTGAAGATGTTGAGATTTTGTTACAGAAAAACCTCTTTGGCTGCAATAGAAAATCCAGTCAACTTTTTCAGTGTGTGCCGAAACTTATCACTGAGTCTCTTTTAAAGAATAATAAACCAGGCAGACACAGGTGGGAAAGTTTTTGTCGTAGACATCCAGATGTGACTCCAAGAATCACTAAAAATTTGACAATGAATTGAGCATCAGCAACAGAAGATATTTTAAAGAATTAATTCAGAGAAGTGAAAGAACATTTACAAAAGTTAAACCCACTGGACATCCATCTGTCAAGAGTATTTGTTAGATGAAAGTTCTTTTTTCTTAGTTCCAAAGACAGACAGTGTATTGGCTCGTAAAGGATCTTTATACAATTGTACTTACATGGTGATGAGAAAGAAAACATAACTGTTTTGTTTACAGTAAATGCTAAAGGTACTATATTACCACCTATGTTACCACTTATGATCCTTTTCTGATATAAAAAGACATCAGCAACTATTACAAACAGTCTGTTAAAATGTGTTGTATTGAACTTTTAAAGTTTTAAGTGAGTTAAAAATCTAATTATTAAATTAGTAGTAAAAATAAATTATTTATTACATTGTAAAACCGTTTTTAATTAATAATAAATAAATTTATTTATTTAAAACATTAATAGTAAAAATAAATTATTTATTAGACTGTAAAAACTTGTTTTAAGACTTTATATTTTCTAACCTCTTAAGCATTTCTTTATCCAATATTTTTATATTTTTAACTTTTCTAATGTCTTTTTATTAACTTATTTATTATTTTCTTCTTGCTTTTACTCTGCAAAATAAAATTCCTTTCATTAAAATTATTTTAATACACTTAAAAAGTCATGGCCAGTTACTAGGACCTCATAATTTGGACACTGGGACAATCGCATTTTGGCTGGTCATGTATTGGTACATCGATGTTACTAACATTTTTATTTAATTTACATAAAATACCGCAAAAAATATCACTTTTTTTACTTGTTTAAGCAGAAAATAGTTATAACTTCCTAAATAAAAAAGTTTTTTGTAGCATAAAATTAATTTTATGTATTAGATTTAAGATTTATTTTCTTCGTATCTTTAAGTGGCCAGTTATTGGTACATTTACCTTACTGATTGAAAATGTGAGTCCAAATGCTTACTGAAACGTAATACCGATTATGAAAAAAAAGAAGTAAGAAAGAAAAATGAAAAGAGAGAGGGGCCTCCTGCATTAATGTCTATAAGATCGGTTCTTGGGCTAGAATTTCAAGCCAGAGCCACAAGAATATAAGTAATTCTCAGATCTCAAGACGAATATAAACTCTAGCAGAGGTACTTTTTTGACTAATGTCTGTCTTCAAATATGGCGTCCCAATGAGAATCTCTTAAGGGCCCCGCTCGCTGGACCGGACTCCTCGCCTCGATTCTCCCTCTCGGACGCTAGCTGCCGCAGCTCTCCCTTTCCTGGCGGTGAGCTCTCCCTGGTGATCCGACTCTCGCTCGGTTGGTCTCCAGAACACGCGTCGCAATGATCAAAAAAGAGGTCACGGACTCGACACGTTAGAAGAAACGCAAGCAAGTGCGGCCATGACACCTAACGAGTGAGGAAGGAGGTGGGGGCTCTTTGAGAGTGGCGACTCGCGCGTCGCGCCATCTAATGTGAAACGATCAGGCGTTGTAAAACGCGAAAAGAATTCGAGCGCAATATATGAACATATTATTTAATTTTTAATAAGTCCAATTATTAATATTTATTTTCATAATTGAACTTATTTTTTATTTTGATAAATGTAAATACAAATATCTTATTGTATTAATATTTAATATTAATAATTTAATTAGTTGCTTAATTTAACTTCTTGTTTAATAAATGAGCCCGTGCAGTACTGAAAATGTACCTATTATATATTTTAATCTTCATAATTGACAAATTACAAACAGGAATTTTGTTGTGACTTTTACAATTATATAAAGTAACTATTTAATGGAAATGAAAGCCTAAAAAATTAATATTGTAACGCAATTATTATAATGCTCAAATCATAAAATATTTACATTATCCATGTCTGCCAATACAATATAATTCTTTATTCATATTGCAATCCATATAATGACAATGTTATTATATATTTGACAGGCAAATCAAAATAGCTTTGAATCGATATCGAAATGATGAAATATCGGTGTCTTAACAGAAAATACATAATTTGCCTGTTTACAGTCTGGCGTGATAAATGTATGTCACAAATAATCTCTTCTTTTAAAAAATGTCATAAAGCACAAACATCGAAATAAGCTTCAAATTTCGAGCATTATTTCGATATGATGTAATATCGATGATTTCGACGTCAATTCGACGTCGATTCGATGGGTCATTTCTCGCTGGGTTATATGATAAGTATCAAAGATTAAATCAATTTAGGAACGACCAAAACCCATGGTCGAAGAAGTCTTGACGATTAATCTGACCAAAATCAATGGTCGAATTGTCACGACATTAGCTAAACGTTGTCGAATATAAAAACAGAGTCTTTCTCGATATATATAACATTTGTATTTTGTGAACCTCAAACATGTTCAAAATCGAGTTTAAAAGTTGAATTTTTGAAAAATCCTAAGAGTCAGAATAAGGTCACACATGCATAAAAGGCATCAATTAGACGCTGTTTTCTGCCATTCTTGGCGATGTAAACATAGGAGGAAAAAGAGTGAGAGGGAATGTTTGCCTTGCCTTTCTTTCTCTTCTGTGACTGTAATAGAGGTCATCGAAATTCAAATCCGATCTTTAGTTATTGTTTTTGCATTCTGACGGAAATGTATTATTTCTTAATCTCCTTGTAACCAAATATCTGACTATCTGAGTAGTTCTTTCGAGAATATATTCCTTGTGTTTCATCGAGTGTCATCAATCAACAAGTATTATTTTTAGTGCAAGTATTACAGAGCGTAAGTAAGTCTGTATAATTAGAATGGCTAGTGGAAATTCATCTTATACGGCCAGCATATTAGCGAAATCAAACATCCGGCAGTTCATCTCTCTCAGTTCTTTCAAGATGTTGTTCCACTGCTAGAAATTAAGGAGGTTGTCGCGTATGCTATACATAGTATAATTTTGTTTTCTTGATTAAACAGTGTAAAGTTAGTCTCAGAAATGATTCATAAACAACATGTTATCATTGGGGCAGAAAAAGCGTAAAAATCGCAACTTTGTCTCATTTTTGTATTTGATATTGTTTAAATAAATCATTAAAAAATTGAAAAAAATTTATATAATTAAAAAAATTAAAAAACCGTAATTGCAATTCTCGATGTCATAGAATTGTATCATAAAAATTTCATTCATTTTTACTGTAGGGGAGACCGGGGCTAAAACGTCTACGGGGTAAAAGCGTCTAATCAAATATCTCGGAACCTGTATATTGTGCGAACTCGCTATTAACATTGTAAACGCTGCTTATGGTACCCATGAGACCAACGGAGTTTCGGCAGGTTACCTGCCGTGTTATGATTTTTACGAGAGCAAACGTGTTTTCGGAAGGTGAAAGTGAAATTTTCTGCGCGTGGAAATTTTGTAATATCTGCAATAATATTTGCTCTCCAAATCTCGAGGTACGTGATTATAAAGAGTAATGCATGCTGAACACGAATCCAGTGTAGTTTTTTCATTATCGTTGATGTCTAATATTTCGTGGGCGATCAAACCTGAAACTTGTGTTTGGGGCTAATCCGTCAGTAAGCACCCGGGGCTAGTCCGGCAGTCTCGTCACTGTGGCGCGCCGGGCGCACGACTTTAGCGGCGATTTCAGGTTAGGTTTCTGCAAGAGGGCGACTCTTTCCCCAGAGAGTCCCCCATCTATTCTTGACAAGAAAGCGTGGTACTTTGGCTCCCAAGAAGCCAGAAATCCATATGGGGCATTAAGAAGAAGAAGAAGAAGAAGAAGGTTAGGTTTCTCTCGAGTGCGATTCTGTCTTCCCTTGCACGTGCGTCAGTTTGTATAGGAGGGAAATGGTACGCACGCATCGTCGCAAAACGACTCCCATCGACAAGGAGCAACTCAAGAAGGCAGTTCTTACGGTGAGCAAAGATAAAATGAGCGCTTACGCAGCCGCAAAACAATTCGATGTCCGGAGAACCACGTTGAACGACTTGAAAAAAATGCCACACAAACAGAACCGCAGTTTTCGACGAGCAGTGGGCGTAAATCGAAATCAAGGAAGCAGCAGCGATCGGATTCTGACGAAGACTTGGATAATACGTGCTGCGTGTGCTCAGAGAAGTTGATAATAAACAGAGCATATGGGAAACAATGCATTGCGTGCGAGCGTAGGGCACACAACACATGCGTGCGCTTGTCAGGATCTGTATTCACGTGCCTATAAATTGTTTTATGGAATAGATAAAACAATTATTTTTTAATAATGTTTCGCATAAAAATTTTAGATAAATTTTTATATTTTTCTCTTAAAAAACAATTATTAAAATGTATCCTATCATTTTTCAGGATTAGATGTACGTATATGTATTGAAAATGCAGTGTGACGGATTTACCCCGGGGAGGGGGGGGGAGGGTGACGGTTCAACCCCGGCATTTTTGAGATTTCAATTTTTCCACCGTTGTCGTTTTTGCTCTATACCGGTTAAACAAAGCGACGTAGACAAAAATTTCCTATATTTTGTAGGTAAAGGTTCACTCTTTACACTGGTATACCACATTTAACTAAAATTATTTATTTTGTTGTTAAAAATCGGCACCGAAAAAAAACTGACGGTTTAGCCCCGGTCTCCCCTACAAGAGCAGAGATACATAATATGATGTTTACATGGAGAGTATATCTATATATACATAATTTCTGTAACTTTTAAAGCGAATATCTCAGAAACGTGTCAGACAATCCATCGCAAATTTAACACAGATTTTTGTGATATATAAGTGCACAATCTCTGTAAATATCAGCTTCATCGCCCTATTTTGACATAAGCGATATACATCCTTAATGAAAATGATCCTGAAACACTGACTGAGCTCAGATAAAACGGGCTTAGGTAAGTAAAAAATATAATTTTGGAATTTTTCGAAAATTCGACTAAGTTTTATACTAGATTTTGAACATGTTTGAGGTTCACAAAATACAAATGTTATATAATATATATCGTTGAACTTGTTTTTATTTATGTTATTTATTAGAATAAAAAGTTATAAAATTTAAAAAAGAATGATTATGCTTTTATTATATCTTAAGATAAGAAAGATAATATGTACTTCTATATGATAAACATATAGTTTTGTTTAAAAATTTATAAAATAAATATATATTGGTATACATTAAACATATGTGTATTAAATATCAGACATTACGAAATCATAAACTTTATATCCCTTAATTAGAATCGAAGAGGTATTAACAAACGTTTTGGTTCTACAAACTGTTGCTTAGATTTTAATCGATATATCTTGTGTCTCTCCTAATAGCAAAATATTTTTATCCTCTTATAAACAAGATAAAATACTACACTGAATTAAACTTGGAAGTATACACAAAACTGCTAAATTACTTCAAACAGTATTATACAATTGAATGTTATACTTATTGCGAAAAAATATAATTTCAAAATTTATTACTTTAAGCACGCAAATTTCAATATTAATTAAAGAATATATTTTCTCTTGTGTTATTTTTTCTACCGGCCTTTTAGAATGTATTAATTAATAAGAATAAAAGATAAATACTAACAGAGATAAATACTAACCATTTTATTTCCTTTTATATATAAAATAGATACACGAGTTGATATTACTAGTGTTGCGTAAAATCTAAAATCTTTCTAGGATTCGGCAATTTTAAGAAAATATAGGAAACCGATATACAAAGTGAACTACGTTAAAACAAGATACCTTACTCTTCTTAATGGTGTAATAGTAAAAAAATATTGCTAAAAAATAACTTTTTCAAAGTGAAAATTTTTAGATCTCGGTTTAAAATTTTTTATTGGATATATAATATATATCTTTTCTCAACAGTCGCACATAGTAGAAATCATAAATACAAATGTACAAGTCACCTTTAGATTAAAAATCTGTTTTTGCTACGACTGCAATTTATGATGGTAACAATTAGTTATGATAATGGTATATATAGTAAACTATATGATTTCTTTTATACACGTTTTATACTCCTTTTAATATTCGTTTTAATATCCGCAATATAATTTCTATGTTTATCGATTTTTGTCTAAAACAGACTATTAACCTTTCGAGGCCACACTGGGTGGCGGCCACTCAGACAGAAATTCAGGCCCGATATTTTTAATATAGGCTTTATAATCAGTGTCCCTCCACCTAGGATCCCTAAGTTTGAGTCCCTCTCTCGAAGATCCGTACAGTAGAAAGGCTTTAAGCCATGTCAGTTATGTTTGATAAACATTTTAAAATTATTTATGGGTGGTGACCACCCAGGTGTGGCCTCGGTGTATATTTCTTATTGCGACCAAAAATTACAACATTTTTGTTCATCGAGCACATTTCGGGTTCTGCACCATACATATTTTTGAACAACACCCTTAAGATGTTTCATGAATTTTTACGTGTACATTTAATTGGAATTATGAGACTGAATTCGTCTGGGTATCGACCACCCAGCGTGGCTGGGGCGTATTAAAAAAAGAGGTGTGGCCTCGGATGGTTAACATTCGTTTATTACCTTATGTAATTTTCTTCTATTTCACAGAAACATAAATAATTTCTCTTGTAATTGTATAATTTTCTGAATAATAAGAGTTTTAAATAGAATAATATTATCGTGTTATAAAAATATAAATTTTGTAAAAATATTCGGACACTTCTTGTATATTATTACTACTTTAGAATCTACTAATTCTCGAAAATCTTCTAATCAAATAGTTTCCTATGTAAACGTATGTGTCATTTCATATTTCTGTTAGGTAAAAAATGTAGAAGATTAAATTTAACAGAAGAGAATAAAAGACATTATTTTTCAAGATGCCGTGTAAGAGATAGAATAGTTTTTATATGAACGCCATAATTCATAATCTATTATAAAGAAAAATTTTTTATCTAAAATTGTGAAATTATTAAGTATGGAAGAGATATAATAGTAAATATATGTATAGGTATATTATAAAAAGATATGAATATATATAACGAAAGTGTTGATTTTAAGATCCTAAAAAGATGTATCTAAGCCTAAGCATTCGCAACCGAGGAATAAAAATTCATAAGAAAAATACAGAACAATCCACGATTGAGAACCTCATAATTATCCCTATAATTATCAGAACTGTTCCATAACGTAAAGAAGGAATGAATAATCGATTCATTAAATGTACAAAAAATACTGATATAAGAAATGTATTACTTAAAAACAAAAACATATGCGAATAAAGCAAATAGAAAGGATTAAATTTGTGAGAAAATATACATTATGAAAGATGAAAAAAAAAAAAAAGAAATTGTGGAACGATATTCGCAGATAAAGATAAGTTCAACGTTTTCAGTTTGGTTTAAGTATAATGTAGAAAGTAAACAAACTAATAAAAAATTGAGATAATATATTACGATATATTAAAACAAAGAATTAGAATTTGATTTAAAAAATATAATATTTTGCTATAGAATAATTGCGGCGAATGCGAGTCAGGCGGTACGTGGTGCGCAAATAAAACTTAATATTGCTATTTTCAAATATTTAATAAAAAGGTAATTATTTACAATAGGGCCTTTTCCGAATTTTGATGTTTTCTCGCGGCTCTCTTGGTAAAAATCGGACCGCAGCCTTAAAGGTGATACTGGAGCCGTCTGTATAACCGACAAAATTACCATTTTCTATGTTATCGACCTATATCTGTCCTTGTATAGACAAGGATATAGACAAGAATAGCACCTAACATTGCACGCATACATACGCACGATACACACTGACACTATACTTTTATATTACGCTTCCAAATCTTGATTTGGGGGGTTTATCGATGTTTTTATTGTTGTGCAATTCAGGGGAACTTGTTTTCGCGTTCGTACCAATGGTATATCTCTTATATGAAATACATCTTGTGACGAGCTGACAGCTCGAGACGCCATATTAGGATAAAAGTAGATAAGGAAATCTGTATTTCCGTAATTTTTTCTTGTTTTCTATATAAAATCGGAGTTACGAATCATTAATGTATGTACTGCAATTCTGGAAAAGGATTTTTAATTCTGTCAAGTTAATACGACGCTATGTCACAGCAACAAATGTCGGTAAAACAGACGGCTCCAGCATCACCTTAACATATACTTTAAGTTGTAAAGCGAAGTCCACGCTGCCTACCGGCGGAGGTGGGTACGGGAGGAGGGGCCGAAGGTCTCCCCTTGCACCACCCCGCGCATGCGCGCGCGCGCGCGTGTGTGTGTGTGTGTGTGTGTGTGTGTGTGTGTTCCGGCAGGTCGAAAAAAATAGGTATAAAAAAAATTGGTAAAGAAATAGGTAGGGTACATATTTTTCGGGCTCCCCCGATTGATTATCACTGTCGGAGTCACAACAAAGGTTTTTACCAAGAGAGCCGCAAGAAAATATCAAAATTCGGAAAACGCCCTATTGTAAATAATTACCAATTTCATAAAGGAAGGGCTAGCGAACAAAGCTCGTTCTTCATGCTTATAAATATATATTACAAATCAATTACAAAAACAAACGTTTCGGCTCTAAATGTGGCCTTCATCAGTGTAAAAAACAAAATTTACGAAATAACCTTGGTTATTTAATACAGAGTTTAAATAATTAACCGAAATTATAGAAAGTCTAGCATCGATATATCTTAATTAATTTACAATGTCTCGCAACATAACTATTAACTCGCTTACGTTCATTTATATTCATATGACGTACCAGAATTGGTCCTAATAATATCTCGCAACGGTCGGTAAACCTCGCTTACTATCCTTTATTTGCATTGTGATGTAATTCGATTACATTTATCTCTAAAAAGTGTCCATAAGTCGGTCAACGAGTGGAAAGTCATAATTCTGCTCAGGATGTCCTTATGTAATATAATAAAATAAGTCGTTAGTAATAATAAAATTAATATTAAATTCTTTATAATATCAGACAATACCTTGATTTTTATAGACATGTATATCGGAGAAGAAATGCGTGTGTTAGTGTGAATTGTTTAAAGATAAATGTGAAATTCGGAGATTGTATTGAGAAACATGTGGTAGGGATAGATTATAGGAGGGGTTAGGAGCAAGAGTGGGGATTATAGGAAGGAGGGAGTAAATTAAGCATTGGGAGATATGCTTCTGACAAGAGATCTGTGTCGCTCTGTTTGTTAAGACCAATGTTCTGTCTTTTGATATGCACCATCTTAGAAATGAGTCGTTTATACTATCCCAGATAGCCAAGCATTCCTTGGCATAAAAAGGAAATAGTGATTGGCATAAGTTTCCCTTCAGTTGTTATCATATTGCTGTCACCGGACAACAGTAATTTCGTTTAGAGTAAATTAACCCTTAAATGACACACCTTTCCAGAATCTCATAAATGACATAAGGGGTCTAAATGACCCCAGCATGAAAAATGTCTCGTAACTAATTGATTTTTTGATCTTTAGTTATGCCAATTTTTTTCAATGTTGTTCAAGGTCTAGACAAGAGAATAAAATGATGATATTGTTAAAATTTCAATTTCAACATAGTATAAAAATTTAAGATCGCCAAGAGTTAAAATCGTGGCTCCAAAATCAAAAAAATTAAAAATAATAAATAAATAAATATGAGCTCCATTTTTGGCGGGAACATTTGAAAATATTTCATTCTAAAGGGTCTGGGGTCCGCTGGACCCCGGGTGGCATTTAAGGGTTAAAAGCATTATACAGACAGCGATTACCTTACGCAAACAAGCGGAAGGCTCGTAGCATACTTATTGCCATAAAAGTTGCCACAATCTGTTGGCAACCGTTTTGGTGGCAATAAAAGTCGGCAATCCAATAGGCAAAATCGGAAGCCGCTTTCCTCAATATTGAAGGCAACTTATCACAGCAGTTTTAAGCAAATTGACAGCAACCTGCGGACAACTTGCTATCTGGGATGTAGGTTCATTATCCAAAATTTTAACTCCCTCCTAATCCAATCTATGGTCTGTTTTTAGGCGATGTTCAGATATAACCGATGGAGATCCGCTTTTTTTAATTAAGTCAGATTTATGTTCTGAGCAGAATTAGGACTTTCCACTCCTTGACCGACTTATGGATACTTTTTAGAGATAATTAAATGTAATCGAATTACATCACAATGCGAACAAAGGAAAATAAGCGAGATTTACCGACCGTTGCGAGATATTATTAGGACCGATTCTGGTACATCATATGAATAAAGTAACCTAAACGAGTTAATAGTTATGTTGCGAGACACTGTAAATTAAGATATATCGATGCTAGACTTTCTATAATTTCGGTTAATTATTTAAACTCTGTATTAAATGACCAAGGTTATTTCGTATATTTTGTTTTTCACATTGATGAAGGCCACATTTAGGGCCGAAACGTTTGTTTTTGTAATTGATTTGTAATATATATTTATAAGCATGAAGAACGAGCTTTGTTTGCTAGCCCTTTCTTTATGAAATTGTTTATATTACGCGAACTTGACTAACTAATTGTTTAAAAAATTAAGTTTGCTTTTAAAAGATGTACATAAAATGTTAATTTTCATGAAGTGCCCGATATTTTTCTCACATAATATCTAATTATACAATATTATGTTTAAAACTTACTATATAATAAAATATTACATTTGCAAAACAATTTTTTATATTTTTGTGAAGCAAAATAAATATAATACAAAATAAATAATTATTAAAATACAAAGTAATAAATAGATACTGCATGTGATTTTAAATATTAAAAAAAAATAATAGTAAATTGGTTCTAATCATTCAATGTATAAAAACATTAAAGAAAAGTAAATACTGTATTATTTTATATTTTGATATTTTATATTTTGTCTTAAAACATCGTCAAAAAATGTTGGAATAAAAAGTAGAATGTCTCTTAAATTATAGTTTAGTGATCTTATTTTAACACTTTTATATGTAGAATGACTAGAATTTATGTAAAATATAAATTTATGTAAAAAATGGAAATCTTAAAAAATATAAAAAGAAATTTTTCTTAACCTTAACATGTGTCCTCCATTTTTTTTTAAATAATTTACGAAATGCATTAAAAAATAAGAGAAATATTTAGAATCCAGATAAAAGGAAAAATTTTGTAGTGTTTAGCGACAAAAGCTGTTACCTCATATCATCTTGTAAATAACAATTAATAAACTACATTAAATACATCCAAAAGTGATAAAAGTGTGTGTGTGAACACATCAATTTCGAAATAAAAAAACCAATTCTACAATTTTAAAATTTTCCTTTTTCAGTTCTTTTATATGTATATAATACATTGGAATCATTTTAAGATGTTATTTAAGATGCACAGTACATTAAGGGGATCCTGGATACCGACAAAAACAGTCAGAGCTCGTTCTTTGAAACGGCTTTATAGATCGCAAAATCCTTTTACAGGAGTAAAGTATAGGTACTAATGAAGAGTGGGAATATAAAAAATTAGTGATAATTTAAAAAAAATTTAAAAATGCTGTCACCTCATAACCATATTTTCTAATATAAACAGTTGTATAGGTTATATGTACGAAATGAAATGTTCCCACTCTTCAGAAAACGTGCACAAACAATAACGTACCGTTTAAATTGAGATTGAGAGCCTAGAAAAAAAATTAGAGCTTCGAAGAAATCGTGTATATTTTCCACAAAAATATACACTCAGGCTAGTGAGCAGAGATGGCGCAGCAATTGAACAAGGACAGATGCCTCTCGTTAGACAAGGACAGATATAGATATATAACATAGAAAACAGGACTAGAAATGTTGACATTACCGACGTCGAGGAAGTTCGGCCTTCACTATAGGATCCCCTTAAGGGGATCCTGGAGCCGTTTGTATTACCGACCAAATTCTATATCTGTCCTTGTATAGGCAATGATGATAGACAAGGATAGACATGGTTATAGGTTATAATTTCTTCGAAGCTCTCATTTTTATTCCAGGCTTTCAATCTCAATTTCAAAGGTACGTTATTGTTTGTGCACGTCTTCTGAAGAGTGGGAACATTTCATTTCGTACATATTACTTATACAACTGTTTATATTAGAAAATAAGGTTATGCATTTTTACATTTTTTTCAATTATTACTAATTATTTTACATTCCCACTCTTCATTAGTACCTATACTTTACTCCTGTAAAAGGATTTTGCGATCTATAAAGCCGTTTCAAAGAACGAGCTCTGACTGTTTTTGTCGGTATCCAGGATCCCCTTAAAGGAGGATGTTAAAAAAGTCCGACTTTTGGCCCCTCTGCGGAACTTTAGTTGATTGTAAAAAATTGTTGTTTGGGACCCACATGAACAAGAAAAAACAGTCGCCATTTCTACATTTTCCCATTTGGATAATAGATTTGTGATCAGAGACTTCAAAAACCTTTTGATACCAATTATAATAAAAAAACCTTCGCAATGCATCAGATTCATGAAAAATTTTAGCAGAGTATCCGAATATTTGGTTTTCACAAGGAAATTCGATGTAAAACCAATGTTCCCCGCATTTCTGGGATGTAAGACTGTTTTTTCTTGTTCATGTGGGTCCCAAACAACAATTTTTTACGGTCAACTAAAGTTCCGCAGAGGGGTCAATAAATCGGACTTTTTTAACATCCTCCTTTGTAATTATTGTAGGTACATATAATACGTAATTTCAATTGAATTCTAAACTGTGTTTTAAATCATATATGTGCAATAATTTAATAAATAAATAGGTAAAGTATGATTTGTTAAGCTATCTCTAATTCATTTATAGATAACAGAAACATTTATTTCAAATCTTTGGTTGTTTCTTAAGATTGCAAAAAAATCACAAAATTCAAAAACTTGCCGCATTATAACTACATGTTTGTAAAATAATAAAGCATTTTGAGCTTAGAATCGAATGTAAGAAACAATAAAAAAAAACTGTTAAGAAAATTTTTTAGAAGTGTCTGTAGTATGTTAACTATTACTATGATCAATTACGAGATTCGTTTAACTGACATAGAATTATTTCAAGATTCCGTTTTAGGTATTTTTTAATCTCATTTCATATAAACCTAATAAATTATAGACAAACATTGTACAAAGTAAAAGATAAAATATTATTATCAATCAAAATAAACTTGTATCTTTCTCACACAAAAAGTATGTTAAATTTTTAAAATTCTATGATTTATGCAATAGTAATTATGTAATCAGTCAATAAAACAACTTATTGTCCATTCTTTTTAACTCAAAGTACATTAAATTGAAGAAAAACTCCACTGAACCTTTATTTCCTGATTGCAGAATTTAATTCTCTTAATTTTCACTTGTATAAAATATTAAAAAATTAAATTTTATGGTAAAATAATGTTCAAGTGTTACATTTCGGAAAAAGATAAGAATATAAAATATTTGCAATCAATTTTAAATGTCAGTCCTTTTTTAATTATTGCTACTTTGAGAAATGTAGTATTTAATTTCAAAAATTTTTTAAACTGAATTACAGATAATAATGAAGAAAATGATGAAGAGTAGACAGTTTAAGCAAAACGTGAAAAACATTAGGTAAATGAATAATAACACGTTCAAATGAGATAATAACACAAATAGTAAGATAAATTTACAGTAAGATAAATAATGTACAAAAATAGTGAAATACCTATACAGATAAAAAATTAAATAATAAACTATAAAAATAAACATGTCAACTTAAAACTCGAAATATTAATTAAAAATCGCATTAGATAAATAACAAAATATTTAGATTAAGCAATCGCAGATATACAAAATATTCCACAAGAGTATGAATTATAAAACAATCGTATTAGATTACCAAGAAGAAACTTGCTTTGCAAATGTGTAAAGAATTGAATTCTATTTTTGATACTCAATTTTTATTAATATATTCAAATATTTCAAATAAGATATGCTAAATGCGTGATAGATTTTATTACCCAAAATTATCTTTAAGGTAACAAAGAATTGATAGTTATGTTAGAGAAAACATGTTGGTGTAAAAACATTTTTATGCAAAATAAGTACGATAATTTTTATTTTACACATGTTTTGTGACACACATTCCACACACAAGGGGATCTATATCGCTTACATCTTTTATTCCATTGCTGCAATTAATTTTACTTTTTATAATAAATTTTTAATTTTTGAAGTCTTTTAAATTCTGACTTTTTCTGAAATTCTATAGGCTTTATTTTATCTTTTATCAGATTGATGTATTTATACGTAGACCTTTAAGTAAAAATTCTAAATGCATTATTGACCAGAATTTCGAAAAATTAATATTTAAAGTATATCTAGAACATGTAAAAAATTAAAAACTTGTTACAATAGATGTTAGGATACTCATTTCTGTAAAACTTAGAAAATAAAAATTTTCGTAACTTCTTTGAAAAAATATTTTCAGTGGAGTTTTCTCTTTTAACAGACATGATAACATAGTAATAAATGATAACAAATCAACAAACTACAGATAAATACATTATTTTAAAAATAGAAAGATTAATTGAAGATTAATAAAAATTCAAAAACATACCACAAATATGCCAATAACAAATATATATATACGTATACTAAAAAGCTATTGAACCTTTAACTTGGCAATATGTTTAGATTCCTGTTATATTCCTATTTTTCATTGCTTGAACAGAGCACAAGTATAACTATGAGAAATGTATAGATTGAAACGCCTCTACATGCATTTTGTCATTTATCCATATAGCTGCTAATTCTCAGTCTTTAACAATTTAGCATTAAACATTGTAATATTTTTCTTTAAAGCAATAATGTTAAGAAATATTTGCTGCAAAATTGCAACAAATTTATTTACAAAAATTCTTAAAGCACTAATTAACTCTGCTATAAATAAAATTATTCTTAACATGATTAATTAACCTATTTATAGAATGTTGCTTTTTGTACACATCTAAAAGTACGTTAATCTTTTAATGTAATTAAAGAGATTTAAACAATATTGCGAAAGTTAGCATAATGGCTCTGGAAAATTATACTCACGCAATGTATCGATGTAATATACAGTTGAAAAATAAATATAACATTTATATAATTCACAACTGTTTCGAATATAATTTGCACGATCACATTATATAATTGCATATTTTTCGAACTTTCCAATAAAATTTTCGAAGTCAACGTTTCTTGGTAAATGATATATTGTTATAATGTTGTCACAGTAACTTTGGTAATAAGCATGCGATTGAAGGTTGTGTCGCGACTTAATTAAAAGGTATTTTAAGTAATTTTTAAATAATTGCATGAAATTATCTCAAATATATAAAACTTCTCCAGTTTTCAAAATACTACGTTTCTCATCCACACTCACACTTTCACACACACACACACACACACACACACACTTTACCACTCATCCACGTAGCATACATGCATATGCACACCTTTCCACTCATCCACACAGCATACACGCATACGCACACACATTTATGTGTATATATTTTACATTTTTCATTATAACACAGTAAGTCAAGCATAATATTACCACTTATGTGACAATAATGTCGTTAAAATTTATTATTCAAAATGAAACATTTAAATTGCTGAATATATTACTATTAATTCGCAATCTTTCCTTTATTAATTTATATAAAGATGTTTTCAAAGAAGTATAATTCTAAAATGAGAAAACAGTTTTCTAAATAAAATATTAATAGATTAAGTATTTTCATAATCAATATGTCAAGTATAATGTGCGTTAGATTTTAGAGATGGCGAAATAACGAAGGATGAATGTTGAAGAAGAAAAATAAAAGATAAATTGTACATTTGCTTTCCAACATACTATCAAGTTTGTCAATTTTTGTTCATATTGTTAATTTAAAGAAACTTAGATATAATCGATAAAGTAAACACGCGTTTATGTCAATATACAGAAATATGAAGATAAATTAGAAAAGAGTCGCTTATTGATTCGGCAATTTAAAACGATCTGATAACAGTGAACAGTTCACGATACATCTTTACACCCTCCACACTGATAATCCCATCGAGACACACTTTCAGTTACCTTATTTATTTCTCCATTAGGTATCATTAGATATCATGAAGCAAACATCATTCAAACTGAGAATAGAAAAATTTCTTTTGTGATGAGACTCACAGAAGCTAACACTCTCACAATGTGCACCACATATCACAAATAGTTGGTCTGAGTTCATTTGCTGATTTTCACAGATCGAATATTCAAACTGTGTGTGTAAAATACTAGTTGATTTCATCCAAAAGTGTCCAATGTACACGTAAAATTAAATAATGCACTTTGCTCTAATAAAATATACAAAATGTATGGAATATATCGGGATTTTATGTGTGTGTGTGTAAAACATCCTGTCTAAATTGGGCCTTTTCTCTTTGACCAATTTTTTTTCTTTTACTTAGAGATGACTGATGGATAAGTGCGTGCACTGGAAATTGTCTACCCCTTTGATACCTCTGACAACGACCCATAATCAAATCATGACATTCATATACATTGGCGACTGCGTTGTATGATGTGGAAAAATTGCTTGAACCAATCGAATGTGGAGCAGAGATATCAAAGGGTTCTTCCAGCTATTCGACTGGATGGTGGTGCCCACCGCACATTCCACAGGTTATACCACACCAATGTATCGCCTTTAGAGGTGGATACAGCAACAAGCAGGGCACGATGAGTGACAACAAGGCCAAACCGGCCCATCTTCCTCCGCATCCTTCTTCTGTACTACAACTGATTTGACATTTTGTAATTTACTCGAATGTTGCACAATACCAATCAACTAAATCTTTAAGAGATTGCATATATCGTAAAAAAAGTATTTAATAACGATAGATACTAACGTATATAGCTTAAAAAGTAGCATACATCCAAAGACATCCCTTAAAAAAACTGATCTTACTTTTTAGACAATCTTTGCAAGAAATTTAAAATGCAAAAAATTCCTAAAAAATCCAAACTTTTGTAATACAAAACAATGCAAAACAAGTAGTTAGAAAATAATAATACAAATAATATAAATACAAATATGTATATTAGTTAAATATATATAATAAATAATACAATAATAAAATTAAAAAGATACAAATCATCTGACTATAGTTGTCTGAAATATTCTACTTACCTACAAGGATTTTGTGCAAAATCACCTTCGGCGTCACTCATGCAGTGATATAACATACATTGGGCACATGACAAACAAGAGACTGTTGCAATTCCACGCCTAATTGGATCGGGAGCATACTCGCAGGAACCTTTTGGATTATGTTGCTCCGAATACAGTTCTTGACAATGCTTGCAACGTAAACGTACATTACGTTTCATAGTATTCTTCGAAGGTTGCGATATTATTGTGTCTGGTTTCTTCAGAGAGCTTCCGCTATTAGAAGTATTATGTCCGTCTAATCTCTCACCCTTATGATCGTCAATAATAGGATACAGATATTCATGATTAAGTGTTGTAAGCTGCACATAGGGATAATTATCTGATCCAATGTCTGCGGCAGAAGCCAGAGGGTGTTGCGTCGGTGGAGCTTTAATGGTGGAAGAACTACCGATGTAATGGATAGATCGGTGAGAGTCAGGAAGCTCCGAATATTGAGAATAATTCGGCACTCGAAATCCATGAGGTGTATCCGAAGACGCACGTGGCTCAGGTGGTTCCACTGGCAAATTCAAAGTCTGTAAATTTTGATAATTTTAATAAACTAGTAGATATGACTAGATTATAACGCGCGCTTCGCGCGCGCTCTGTGATGTTTTCTTATTTATTATTATCTATGCAAAAAACATTTGTACACTCGATCAATCGACTGAATCGAGACGACCAATCACGTTCGCAATAACACGGCAACAATTGCAAACGCGATTCGGCCAACTTCAGGATTTCGTACCGCTTTTATAAGAGGACCTTTTTTTAGATAAGAAACTGTCGCTTTATCTTTCCTTTCGATTTATTTTGCTATAACTTTTCTCCTTTATCATAATTAATGTCTTCTCGATTAAAATTAATAGATTATAGAAAAAATAAATTTTTTTTACCATGAAAACATCTTCATCCCCAGCGTCTGGAACATCGGTAGTCAACGTTAAATCAGACAAACCTATCGCATTAAAACATAAAATTTCCTAATAAGATCGCATCAAAAAACAAAAAATGATGAAACATGAATTTAAAGCTGTTGAGCTTACCATTTACGTAATCCGTAATAAATTGCAGCAAAATGATTAGTGCGAATGAGTTAATAAGATATCATAAAAAATCCTTGTAATATTTATTTAAGAGTTACTTTTACATTACAAATTTTACATTACAAATATATGTAAAACCTTATCCATGGTATTTTCTCTTAATTTGAGACATTTGCATATAAGACAGAAATTTAAAAAATCGTTATAACTACCTAGATAGCAAAGCGTGACTGAGCAAAATCGCGCAAATCTGTGATTGCTTATGATGCTGGCAACTTGCGGTACGTTTGCTTCAATTGATTTCGAGTAATTTAATATTTGAAGCAACACGCGGACAACATTGAATGTATTGCCAGCAATTTGTCGGCAAGAGAGCAGCATCAAATTTACTTCGCGTTGCTAATAATATGACAGCATTGTGTGATCCTATGAATTATTACAGCAACATGACAGCAACGGCTCGAATTTTGAATCAGACGATTTTAGACCGCAGTATAAGTTGCCAACAAGTTGCTGGCAAGTTGCTATACAAAATTGTTATATCGTGGAGGCATCAACTTGCCGACAAATGCGGACTCGGTTGCCACAATTCTAATAGCAACACACACTATATTGTCGGCAATATGCCAGCAACAATGCAGACACGTTGCTATCTGGGAATGCAGACACGTTGCTATCTGGGTACAAAGTAAACATTTAAGTTTGTTGTGGCAAAGTTTTATCTAAATTGACCGTACCGTTTGAAAGAAATTTATAATCTTCAATAAAGAAAAGCAAGAATATTTGACAAATGGATGACGCATATAAGGTGCAACGTAACATGTATGGCTGCGGTCCGACTCACGCTCACAGCGTTGAAAGTATCGTTCTATCTTTGTTTGATATTCGATGTGCAACGAAGACAGAATAAAGCGGGGAGCACACACTTCTGCACAACGCATAATGCGTAAGCATAAGAAAATTGATTGGTCCATACACATGTGTATAAGGAAATAGACCAATCAATTTTCTTATGCTTACGCATTATGCGTTATGCAGAAGTGTGTGCTCCCCGCTTAATGCTTACAGCGTTTGAGTGTGGATCGGACTGCAGCCTATGTCAGTTATCGCAATCAAATGAGCGTCTTATAACTTTCATTTTGTCATTTTTACATATAAAATTAACAATGATTATGTATAATGACATTAGCGAATTAGATATTGTTTATGTTTTAATATTATTATTTTAATTAATTTTAAGAATAAACTGTTTATTGACTAGGAAGTAGCGCGACAACCTCCTTAACTATACATTTTTTCAATTGAAACAAGTATATTGAGACTTCGCAAACAAAAAAAAAAGAATAAAGTACAGAAAGAATAAACTAAACAGATTAAGTTGTATACTGTAACTTGGAAATTTATGATACATTATAAATGCAATTTTTTACTGTTAACAATTATTCTGAATAATAATCTCTTAAAATTCATCTGGTTTAGGAAAATTCTGTGTACCTTCTAATAGTTCCTCAACTGCTGTTCGAACACCTTTGTCAAACGCCCTTGCGTCGGCAGCTGTTTGAAACGTTAAACCAAACTTCTTCTCCCCCGTCCGCCAGTGATGAAAAGTTGGCATTACCTTATTATATTCGAAATCTTTTTTAATCGTACAACTAAGAACAACCTGAAAAAAAAGATATATTTTTATACAAGTCATGTACAACACCATATACATTTATGTATTCATGTTATATTTTACAACACAAACTACGACTTAAACTGTACTAAAGCAGCTTTTGTTTAGATATCTTCCTTAAATAATAAAATATTTATAAAATATAGCAAGACCTACCGACTGATCGGTAATACGTTTCCCATAAATAAGATATTCATGTTTTCTTTTATTCGCGCCAGGCGGGGAGATATTGGAAGATGCATGGCTCTGAAGACCGACCGCTGCATTGGATACGGAATGCGTAGGATTAGTCGTGGTAGGAATAGTGGTTCCATTAGTATTGTTTATTTGATGTACTCCTGAGGGAGTGACTCTACGCCTGACTGAGACATTCGCCAATCCACCACCGCTCAAAGGAACCCAACCACCGGAACTGTCATCTCTCGTCATTACCTGGGCATGGACCCTTACCAGATAGTTACCACTGCAAAGAACAAATATGACAGTTATTATATCATGTATTACTCATATACGCATGTCTATCAAAGTAAAATAATAGACATATACAACATGTCTAATTCCAATAGTAATACAGTAGGTGTGTGTAAAGCTGACGTCTCATTTTGCGGAAACTCACAAACTATTGAGAGTTTTGGCTTTCTTTTCAATAGTTCTAGAGTTCCTGATAGTTTCAACAAATAGTTCTGGCCATTAAAGCCAAAAAATGCGTTAGTGCAAACTGAGACACCAGGTTCACGCTGCGTCTCACTTTGTCCTGCGAAAGTTTCCGGTACGGTATTTGTCAGATTTTAAAAGATCTATAGTTCTACATGAGTTCTAGGAAGAGTTCTGGCGATAAACATTGTTTTTTTTTATTTTTAAATAATTTTTATCGCCGAGAAAGCCGTATTTAGGGGTATATGGGTGAGACGCTGGCCGATTTTCGACAGTTCTGTGAGTTCTATTATAATTCTCATGTAGTTCTGAATGTGTTCTAATGTTTTCTAAAAAGTTCTGACGATAAGCATTATTTATTCATTTTTAGGATTTATATAATGTTTATATATCGTACAAAATTAATGCCTGGAACTGTTTAGAAATTGCTTCAGTATGCTCAGATTTATACAAAAAATATTTTATATAAGCCACAACTCCGAGATTTCGTACAGCGTCTCACCCTATTCTCTCCAAGTACTCGATTCTCGAGTGTTATTAATTTATTTAGAAATTATACAACATTGCTAATGCCCGGAACTCTTAAGAAATTTTTTTATTATACTCAGAAATATATGAAAAATATTTTATATAAGCCAGAACTCCGAGATTTCGTACAGCGTCTCACCCATATATCCGTAAATGCGTCTTTCTCGGGCGATAAAAATTATTTTAAAAATGAATAAATAATCCTTATTGTCAGAACTCTTTAGAAAACGTTAGAATACGTTCAGAACTACACGAGAATTATAACAGAACTCCCAGAACTGTCGAAAATCGACCAGCGTTTCACCCTATTCTCGATAAATTCCTGATTTTCAAGCGTTATTAATTTATTTAAAAATTATACAACATTGCCAATATCCGGAATTCTTTAGAAATTGCTTCAGTATGCTCAGAACTATACGAAAAATATTTTATATAAGCCAGAACTGCGAGATTTCGTACAGCGTCTCATCCATATACTCGTAAATGCGTCTTTCTCGGGCGATAAAAATTATTTAAAAAATGAATAAATAATGCTTATCGTCAGAACTCTTTAGAAAATGTTAGAACACGTTCAAAACTACGCGAGAATTATAATCAAGAGACAGTGGTAGTGTCTCGCGCCAAGTACACGCGAAGCGAGACCGCACCGTGACTCTTTTACGCGACGCGACGAGTTGCAAGTACCCGAGATTTTGAGATCTCGATAATAACTGAACGGATCGAGTTCTGAGTAGGCTCAATCGATAGCTTGGAGTCGATTTATATAATAAGAGTTTTTCCGCTACGTGCCCTACGAGCGGAGATATTACGATGCAAAGTCCAAATGTAAATATTTCGATTAAGATAACCAGACAGCAAATTGGCAGCAAAAACCGAGCAAGCTTTGTGTAGCGTTGTCTGCCAACAAATTGTCGGCAAATACCGAGTAAGCTTTGTCTAGCGTTGTCTGCCAACAAATTGTCGACAAACACCGAGCAAGCTTTGCGTAGCGCTGTCTGACGACAAATAATCGGCAAAAACCGAGCAAGCTTTGTGTAGCGCTGTCCGACGACAAATAATCGGCAAAAACCGAGCAAGGTTTGCGTAGCGCTGTCCGACGACAAATTGTCCTCAAAAACTGTGCAAAGAATGCGCAACACTGTCAAAAAAAATTAAAAAATTATATTTATTTCGAAATTTTATTACTATTTTTTAACTAAATTTGTTTCTTAAGATGCAGTCTATGATTATAAATATTTTCTCGTATTTGAAAAACACACTTTACCTTGGTGGGATTCGAACTCGGGACCTCGAGACCTCTGGATCGTGAGCCAACTGCCTTACGTGGTAGACTACTTCTTAATTTAATGTAAGTGTTATATATAGTCTACATATGTCATAACCAGCGCAAATATATAATTTTTCAAAAATCATCTTAAGAGACAAATTCAGTTTAAAAAGAGTAATAAAATTTTGAATTGGATATACGAATATAATTTATAAAACAGCAGATCAGGAAGAGCTAAAGAACTACTGGCGCTGAATAAACAAAAACTGAGAGTGGCGGTGGGGCTGCAAAAATTTTGGATTGGATAATATAGAGTATATTTATAGTTATTAAACCGGATTTTAAGCCGCCGTGTAATAGCCATGTAATAGCTAGTCTATATGACCGCGTGTGCTCATTATTTAATCTGTTCAATGTTCATTTAATTTAATGCGTTTAACGAGGAATAGTGTATAATGAGCATAAAAGTATTCGAAAATACTTTATATTCAGTAATCTTTTTATTGTTCTAACAATATATATATATATATATGTATATATATATATATATATATATACCCAGATAGCACAAGGACGTCCATTGTATGTTCAGTGGACATCCGCTTTTGGACATTCGGACGTCCATACAAAGTCCAAATAAGGTCCGTCGGACGTTCTATGTACGTCCCATGGACGTCCATTTGTCACCACTCTGTACGTCCGCAGAATGTCCAAAACGTATCCATTTTTGGACCTATAATGGATTGCTTTTGGACATCTTTTTTAATTGTAGATTTTGATTAAAAGTTAGCAAAGATATTACGACCCAACTGGCAAATTTTATTGATCAAAAAACGCTACGTTTCGACCGCAGATTTCGGTCCTTTTCAAGCGTATAGAAACCACTCACAAATAATAATTAATATATTTGTGAGCATTCACGCGCTTCTACCGACCGGCGACTAGCGCCGAGAAGATCTGGTTTGGCCTCGTAGAAAGGCCCTTTATATACAGGTTGATGACGAACTTGAAACACGAGCAACGGTACCGGCGATGCGGCGCCTAGCGGCGTCGAGCCGAAGTAGTCGCCGGTACTACAGCTACCGCTGAGTTACCGCGCGGGCGTGTACCTCAAGTGGCGTAGACCGCCACATCACTCACAAATATTAATTAATTAATTAATATTTGTGAGTGATATCTATACTCTTGAAAAGGACCGAAATCTGCGGTCGAAACGTAGCGTTTATTGATCAATAAAATTTGCCAGTTGGGTCAATCATAATACTTTTGCTAATTGCTAATTGTTCACTGGCGATTCAAGTTCTGTTTTTCGTTTTTAATTAAAAGTATATTTAAAAAACATAATTATTTGATTTTTGTTTAGTCATTTATCTGTATTTTATAAAAAATATTTTTGTTGGAATTATATTCCTCGAGATCCTAGGTTTTATTACAAAAAATATTTTTCATAAAATACAGATAATAAACGACTGTAAACAAAAATTAAATAATTGTGTTGTGTTTTTATCGCTAAGTGTTGAATATACAATAGTTCATAAAAAATATAATCTTTCGATGTTAACTAATATTTTATTAATTGGATGCTACACGATAATCTTTGGTAACTAAACAGTCTATTATAAAACTATACTATGTAGTGACATTAGACTATATATATATATATATATATATATATATATATATATATATATATATATATATATGTATATTAATAACAATAAATATAATTAAAAGTCATAAAAATAAGATCCAAGTGTGAACATAAATTAGACATCCACAGGATGTTTCAAGTAGGACATCCGTTTCATTACCAACAACGGACATCCCTTGAATGTCCATTTTATGTCCATGGACGTGCGGACATAAATTGGACTTAAAACGGACGTCCTCGGGACGTCCAGTGCTATCTGGGTATATATATATATATATATATATATATATATAAGAATAAAAATATATATAATTAATATCAATATATCGTTAAATTGTGATAGGTCTTGCTCGTTTTTCGCCGCCAATTTGTCATCAGACAACACTACACAAAGCTTGCTCGATTTTTGCCACCAATTTGTCGTTAGGCAGCACTGTGCAGACCTTGCTCGATTTTTGCACAAATTTATCATTAGACAGCGCTGCGCAAACCTTGAGCGTATTTTGTCGCTAATGTGTCATCATATAGCTCTGCACAGATCTTGCTCGGTTTTTGTCGCCAATTTATCGTCAGAGTGCTCGACGCAAATCTTACTCGGTTTTTGCCGCCAATTTGCTGTTTGGTTATATGAGTATATTTGCCCGTATATTGCCGTCAAAGTGTCGTCAGGCAGCGCTACACATATTTTGCTCGATTTTTGCCGCCAATTTATTGTTAGAGTGCTCAACGCAAATTTTGCTCGGTTTTTGCTGCCAATTTGCTGTCTGGTTACATGGCCACATTTGCCCGTATTTTGTTGGCAATTTGCTATCTAATTATGTCAGCAGATTTTGTTACATATTTGCTAGCATTTTGTCGACATTATTTGTTAAATCAAATTCTGGATTAAATTTGTATCCTTCTTGTCAACAACATTTGTAGCAAGATTTTACAAAATCTGTTTTCGACAGACTTGGCTATCTGGGTTGTTATTATCGTCGTCGCCGTGTCCCTTTCACTTTTTCGACACTATGCGGCGCTAATATCGCTTTTGATGATAAACCATACGGGCGTTATTATCGATCCAGCAGGTAAATCAGATCGATATGTATGACTTATCGGCCAGGATAGAAAGATCAAGAGACATGGTAGTGTCTCACGCCAAATACACGCGAAGCGAGCCCGTGTATTTTTACTTTACGCGACGCGACGAGTTGCGAGTAGGTATCCGAGATTTTGAGAACTCGATATAATCGTTATTACGTGGCTGGATCGGGTTTAGCATATACATACGTGTGCGCTCAGTGCAGACAGTGCGTTCTGCGTTCAGGGCGCTCAGTTATAACCTAGATAACCTAGACTGGATAGTGACAGATAGTGATAGTGCTGTGTTGTATTGCCAGGAAAGAGGCACGTTAAATTTCCTTCACCCAAGGGATAATAATCTCAAGAAAAAAAGTGATGACAAATAGTGGTAACATGTTTATATTGACCGCAGGGAGCTAATGCCGAGATTTTTAAGAAAGAAGGTGTATCCAAAATCGCATATGTACATACGTATATGCTGTAGGGGAGACCGGGGCTATTCGTGACACATTTTTGTTTCGAATTTTTTTCTCGCTTCGTATAAATGTTTAAAAAATTTTTATTAGTGCAATGTAATCATCCATCTCTCTAGTTTAAAAGAAAAAAAATATATAGGTTTTTCTCTCACGAGTCTCGAAATGTATCAAGAAATGTATCGCTGTGTCATGTGTCACGAATTGCCCCGGGGCCGGGGTAATTCGTGACAGGCCACGGGGTAATGCGTAACACTTTCTCTGATTGAACAAACTATATGGATTTCTTTCGTTTTTGCAATTATTATCTACTTTATACTTTGAAAAAGCCTTTATTTGTCAGAATTTACATATTATATGTATAAAAAATTATGAGGAAAGAAGTAATGCCTGTTCCATTAATCGCCTTCATCGCTTACATTCGATTACGGGAAACCACTTCTCGAAGGCGTCCACAGCCTCTGCGAATTGGTTCTTCCTTTGAACGCTTATTCGTGGTTTTTTGGTTGCCCCGATTGCTCGTGTCACGAAATGCCCCGGCGTGGTTTTTCCTCATTCATGATCCGTGACTTACAGATAAGACAGAATACCATAGAATCTACTCATGCATTATGCTTAGTGAAGTCGAGTGATTGAATCAAGAGACACGGTAGTGTCTCGCGTCAAGTCACAAAAAAGTTTTTCAATTTTTCTTCAATTACAGGAAAGCGAGACCGACCGTGTACAACTTACTGTTTCGGATCTCTTATTATTTTATTCGGCGAGAAGACAAATTTTCGGGATTTAAAAAATTTTACTTTGAGCACTTGAAATCAAACTTTCTGTCACTGAGAGAGAAAAATGGTTGACATGCAAATGCCATTCCGTTGGTACCTAGAGGACACTAAGAGACATCTGTGATTGATATTACAGGTTTCTAGCAGCAAGCATTTTAAAGTTAGGCCCGCGACAAAATTTCAGCAGTGTCACGAATAGCCCCGGTCTCCCCTATCTTAAGTTGTAAAAGTTAAAGAGAACGAGAAAGTAATCTGTATCTATATGCACGTGTGACAGTCCTGGTAACCATCTCCGATAGAAAACGATTAAAAACGGCTACATCTGTATCGTTTTTAATTGTATCTTATCGGTTCTATCGTTGCATATTTAGAAGACAGATAAAACATTAATCGAATCAAATCGGTTTCTATCGTTTTAGATCCGAATAAGGAAATAACTATACAAATTTTATAGTTATGAATCGTTTTCTATATGTACAATTATTGCCCGTCTGAATCAATCGTATATACACGATATAGTATATATCGTTATTTATGGTAATAATTTTACCGTATGCATTAATACGGATATATAAGAATAAAATGATAGACATCTCATTGATATTTATATGACTTAACCGAACCAACACATCTATCGTTTCTTATCAGGATTTTCCGACGTACAACTTATCATCTTCTGTACAGCAGCTAATCGGTTCGTTTTCTGTTGTATATCAATGATATAAATTGAATCGTTTGAAAGCCTTCTACTTTGTATATGTTTTTATAAGGTTAAAACGATAGATATCTCGTCGATATTTATACGACTTAACCGAACCGATACATCTATCGTTTTTCTTATCAGGATTTTCTGACATACAACTTATCATCTTCTTTACGGCAGCAAATCGGTTCGTTTTCTATCGTATATCAATGATATAAATTGAATCCGCATCAACCAAATCGGCGATTAGTTCGCGACAATGCCGCTAGGCCGCGCATGATGGAAAGCGCTTCTTGTATTTAAAATACATCCAGTCATAATACATAAGCAGACCCCCTGCGAGGCAAAAAGCAGAGAAATCCAATATCGTAACTGAAGGGATCTCTTTCTATAAGGACCTCCTGGCGGTAGCCGCCCCGGACACCAAACACCGAGCCCAGCGGCCTCCGACTCCTGGCGCTAGTTGCCCCGTTCCCGGCGTTCTTCAAAACGATAAAAACCGATTGAAAGAAATAAATCGGTATGAATCTGATTCCTTAATTCACGATTCGTAACGATTGCAATGGATTGACTAAAACTAATTCAAACAATTCATTAACCATATTAAAAACGATAGAAACTGATGTGCAGTTGATAAGACATTTACGATAGAATCCCAAGTATTTTGTAACGTGAGTTTCTGATGGAGTATCGTAAATAAACGATTCACTAACCATATTAAAAACGATAGAAATTGATGTGCAGCTGATAAGACATTTACAATAGGATCCCAAGTATTTTGTAACGTGAATTTCTGATAGAGTATCGTAAATAAACGATTCACTAACCATATTAAAAACGATAAGAAATTTTTTATCGTTTTCTATCGTTGGCGGTTATCAGGGAGGCACTATTTTTCTGAAAAATTTATCGCATTTATACGTAACAGGCACTATCGCGCAATAAAAATTTTTCCGAAGTATTTTAATTACTTTTTAGTGCATTTTGTGTAGTAAAAAAAATTCTGAGAAGGAAAACCGTCGCTCATGTTCCGTTTGTTTCTAATTAATACTTAAAGTATCACGATGTCAAGAAAATAATAATTGAAACGATAATAATTTATGGATACATATTTCGCTTCTTACTTCAATTAGATCATATTATATTATGTTATTTACAACTTCAATACAGTATCTGACTGATATATTATATTCAATAAAACAAATTAATAATAGTCCTTGCTTGCAATTCAATATAATTGGTAATATAAATACATGGCCCAAATTTATTCGAAAAATGTTTTAGTTTAAAGGATCACAATTAAAGCAGACAACAGTTTGTGTTTTGGTTAAGGGGACTAGGCAGTCAGATTTGGTAAAAATTTAACCTTTTTTGGGAATTAATTACAAGGAAATGAATACAAATTGTGACTAGTACTTTTAGGTAATGTTTACTAGTACCATAAACAGTAAAGAAAAAAATTTTTTTTAAATAATATATATATATATATATGACGGCGCTACAGTCTTCTAAAGCATAGACCGTTTTTCTGGTGCCGTTGTGGTTTTGCAGTGATCCTGGCCATAAAAAATTGAATTGTAAAATATCCTGGAAAATTTGGCACTCTATAGGACCCCATTCTGCACTGAACCTATTTAAAAAGGAAAAAAATCAAAATTTAAAAAATGGCAGCTGCAAATGTAAAAAAAACGTGATTTTTCATTGAAAAGAAGGAGCTATTTTATTTTATTTATTTTTTTTTTGTCAAAACAGAAGTTTTTACAGACTTATGCGTAGGTTCAGGCCTTAACTAGACATGTTTTACATATGCTCAATTTTTTTTAAATCGATTTGAACCTCCGTCTTGTTGCAATTACTGCAAAACGAAGAGAAAAAAAGATTTCGAGAAAAACGCGTTTAAAGTTTTGAGTAATGTAGCGCTTTTGAGTAAAGCGCTCGACCTTTTTGGCTGTCAAATCCTTAATTTTGCGAATTTTAACATGAACCAAACGGCATTTTACTCGGGAAGAATAGTACTTTCAAAAAATGCAATAAAAAAAATCGATTTTCTGACTGCCTAGTCCCCTTAAATCAGAGAATACTGTATATTTATGCTTTCTACTATTTTATGCTTTAACAAAGATTATATTTTTAAAATTATAATTGAATGAAGTTATAAATAACATGTGATCTAATAGTAAGAAGCGAAATATATATTCATAAATTATTATTTCTTTACTTATCGACATCGTAGTATTTTAAGTATTAATTAACGAATGGAATATGAGCGATAATTTTTTTTCTGAGAATCTTTTTTACTATCCAAAATACAGTGTCTGTACAGTATCTGTAACAAAATTTGAAAATTTCGAAAGAATCAGAGAGAGTGTCGTTATTCTACATATTTACTGAAAGTTTTATTGAATTAGAAAATTAGTTATTAGTAGACATCGGATTTTTTATGTGCAGATTAGTGGAAAGAAGCAATTAATAACTAACAAGGAAACCTCGCGAACTGGAAAATTCTGATTTTAATGAAACTTTCCACACATGTAGGGGGAGTAAAAAGATGAATTTAGATATTTTTTGTAGCGGTCCAAAAACGGTTTTAAGGGGTGAAACCACTGCTCATATGTAGAGCGGTTTTTTGCTTTTCTCGATATATCTCGAAAAATATTTGAGATATCAAAAAATGTTTATTATAAAAGTTTTACAGTAAAATCCCCTCTATTCGACAACATTAATAAAATTTTGAAAAAAAAATTTTTGTTTAAAAAATTATTTTTTAAAAATGTTATATTAATGTTATCGAATAGAGGGGATTTTACTGTAAAACTTTTATAAGAAACATTTTGAATAAAATTTTGAAAAAAAAATTTTTGTTTAAAAAATTATTTTTTAAAAATGTTATATTAATGTTATCGAATAGAGGGGATTTTACTGTAAAACTTTTATAAGAAACATTTTTTGATATCTCAAATATTTTTCGAGATATATCGAGAAAAGCAAAAAACCGCTCTACATATGAGCAGTGGTTTCACCCCTTAAAACCGTTTTTGGGCTGCTACAAAAAATATCTAAATTCATCTTTTTACTCCCCCTACATGTGTGGAAAGTTTCATTAAAGTCAGAATTTTCCAGTTCGCGAGGTTCCCTTGTAAGATTATGTTACTTTTTTTTTTTTTTACGGGGAAAAAAATCCGCACGGATACCCCCTCCCCCGAGGCGGGGAGGGCGGTTATGTGGGACTCCAACCCACTAAAAACCCCCCGGTTGTCCCTCTCGGCACGTTTTACCTGACGATGGGGGGGCAGCGGGAAACGCACTGATTCGTCCGCCACCCCCCCCCCCTCCCCGAAGATTATGTTACTTATAATGAATAACATCTTTATACTGTAACTTATATTAGGTATAAATATGTTGAACATTATAAAGAACAAAATAACGTAATCTTAGTTATTAATTGCTCTTTGCCACCAATCTGCATATAAAAAATCCGATGTTTAGTTATTAGTTAAAAAAAATTACTAATTACGTAAAAATTAATAATATTTAGGTAAAAGTAAATTACGCATTACTTAAAAAATTGGTAATTTGTCAGAGAAAAACATTTAGTTACTAGTAAAAATTAGTATTTAAGCGAAAATGAATTAGTTTCCTTTTGCCAATTGGTAATTAGTAAAAATAAATTGTTTATTATTAAAATAACTAATAATTTGTCAAAAATAAATTACTACTTATCTGAAAATTAATAATTAGTGGAAAATGGTTACTAATTTTTTCAATAATGAATAATTAGTCTCACAATAAATTTTATACAGGGGAGACCGGGCCGAAGTCGGCCTTATTTTTTTGGTGCCGATTTTTAACAACAAAATAAATCATTTAGTGAAATATAGTATACCATTGTAAAGAGTGAACCCTTGGCTACAAAATTTATATAGGCATTTTTGGTCTACGTCGTTTTGTTCAACTGGTATAGAATAAAAATGACAAAGGTGCAAGAAACGAAAAGTCAAAATTCCCGGGGCGGAGTCCTGTCTTCATTCTCGGACTGGATTTTAAATAAAGATACACAATTTTGATCATAAAAAATAGTAGAATACACTTTATTCATTGTTTTTTAGTAAAAAAATGAAAAGCGGAAAATAATTTCAAGAAAATCAATTTTTTTTTTCGCTAACAGTTAAAGTATGTAAAAACAGAGTCTGACGAACGCACGCACTCGTTGTGTGCCTTACGCCTGCACTGTTTTTCATCGGCTCTGTTTTCTATTATCTCCGAGCATACGCAGCACATATTATTTAGCTTTCTTGACTTCGTTTTGGCTTGGAAACGACTTCGCCCCGAACACAAGTTTTAGGTTTGGTCGCTTATAAAATAATAGAAATCAATGAAAATAAAAAAACTGCACTGGATTCGTGTTCAGCATACATTACTCTTTAGAGTCACTTACTTTGAGATTCGGAGAGACAATAATACTTAAGATATTACAAACTTTCGACGCGGAAGAAATTTTACTTTCGACCTGCGAAAACACGTTTCCTTCGATAAGAATCACAACATGGCACGTAACCTCACTAAACTCCGTTGGTCACGTGGGCACCATAAGCCGCGCTTACAATATTAATGGCGAGTTCACACAACATACAGATTTCGAGATAATTGCAAAAACGACTCCGCCCCGGGGCCGACTTCGCCCCGGTCTCCCCTATATACACTAGGCAACAAAATTATCGCAACAAAAATTTACGTCAAAAATTTGCCCAACTTCAAATAAGCATAACTCCGCGAAAAATTGTCATATCTGAAAGATTTCTTTTCATCTTAAAGGGTGAAATCTGTACTTTAAGGAACAATTGTTAGATTTTGAATTTAGACTCCCCCCTCTCGCCGTTCTTCCAAAAGTAAGGCCGTGTTACGTCTCCAAAAAATTGCATACTTCGACACATTCTACGGAGTAGAATGAATTTTTTCGTAACTATCATGGCAATCATCGTAAAATATGGACTTTTCCCTGCAAATTAAAAAAAAATTAAGTCCGTACGATTTTTTTTCGCCGAGTTATGGCTTATCAAAGTTACCTATGCATTTTTGTGCATTCAATTACCGCCAACATTAGTATTACCCGATGAACACTACGGGGAGGTTATTGGTCGGATTTTGCCTATCGTGTATGTGTATGTGTGTTAGCAGAGATTTGCGCAAACTAATTTTTATTCAAACGAGGCATTGTTACGATTTTATCTTTTGTTTTCCGAATGAGCAATACAACACAGTGATTGCAATACTGTGAAGTTACTTACAGAAGTAGGTAATGTACTGTGAAGTTACTTACTTCAGTATTACAGAACTACACATATGTATACATATGTATATACAGGGTGTTCCTTAAAGACCGCGCACTAACTACATAGCGTTATTCCTTATCAAAAATTGAGTCGAAAAGTCCCGAACCATTTCTTTCTATAATGCTTTACCAAACTGTAATTATTGAGTAAAGTCAATCCAATCAGCGCCGACCTTTAGCCGGGCGCACGTCAGTGAGCCACGCGCCTGATAGTGTGCGTGAGCGCTCCGCCGCTACATTCAACTGCGTTCAACGCTACGCGGCGGTGGCGCGCGGCCCGGCCGCGGCGGTGCTGCGTCTTCGCGCGCGTCGCTTGGAATATTCTTACGCATCGTAATAATAGAAATAATTTTTTCTTGCACTAAGAATTACATGTTACTTCTGTCAGAAGTATCTTCTTACAGAAAAATTCGATAACAAATAGAACTCTCGCCAAGACATAAACCATCTTCAACACATGAAGATTTAAACAAATACAAAAAAATAAACTGTGTATTTTACAAAAATTATTTTTTAAACAATCCGTTTCGTTAGATATCTCTGCGTTAATTGAAATTAAATTTTGAAACATAGCACTTATTCAATCTTTCTACGAGATTCACCTAGTTACTCAGAAGTAATAAATTTTTTAAGAGAAATAACAATTAGATATTTAAATATTCTTATGCTTAAAAGAAAATACGTAAAACGTATTAAAAAATAGAGAAAGATTTCTTCCTTTATGAGAAAACGATTTATCTTAAGTCAAGAATAACGCTTTTCAGATGTACAATTTGAAACTTAAGGTAAATGAGAGCAGAACGCCGATTTTATAGCGAATAATAAGTCGCTTATTTGCTGCAACAATGGCAAAACTCAAAAATCGCTCTTTTTGAGTTATTCGTACAGGGAAAAAGGTTGTTACATGTACTATTCACATTTAAATCGGTTTCACGAACTCACCCGAGAGAACAGTTGTGTCGCTATTGTGCCATATCATTTAGTGAATTATGTAGGTTGCAATACTGTCTTATCTCAGTCAATCTCAGTTGTCATTTTGTCGTGTAGTGAGAACATCGTAAAAGTTGCAAAAAGAGTAACTTGCCAATACGGTATTTTAAAATTCTCATAGAAAGTTATAACAACTCAAAGTTGAGTCTAGCCCTTCAGTCCGTGCGTTGATGTTAATTCATAAGCATTGTTTCGTTACTGAAACCAGACACAGTAGATTATCACGAGATTGACCGTCTGGTAAGTGAATTTTACATTTTTATGAAAAAAACTTATACGAATTGCAGCTAACTTTGTAATCTCATTTTATTTAAAAGGCAGCAGTTAGTCACGTGATTTGCTTTATGTTCAACCTTTTCTAACAACTACACTGCCGACCTATGTTTTACGAATATGACTACATTTTATTTTTATTTATGCGTTGTTGACGATTAGACTTAAGATAATTGCGAAATATTATACTGAAGAAAGTCTAAACTAAGACCGAAATACGATACATTTGAATTGTATTTTGTTTTAAATTATTAAATGTGTTATTATTTATTCGCCCATTTGCTGCAACAGTGACATAACTAAAAAATTGTGATTTTTCAGGAGACACGTTTTAAAGTTTTGAGTTGTTATAACTTTCTATGAGAATTTTAAAATACCGTATTGGCAAGTTACTCTTTTTGCAACTTTTACGATGTTCTCACTACACGACAAAATGACAACTGAGATTGACTGAGATAAGACAGTATTGCAACCTACATAATTCACTAAATGATATGGCACAATAGCGACACAACTGTTCTCTCGGGTGAGTTCGTGAAACCGATTTAAATGTGAATAGTACATGTAACAACCTTTTTCCCTGTACAAATAACTCAAAAAGAGCAATTTTTGAGTTTTGTCATTGTTGCAGCAAATGAGCGATTTATTATTCGCTATAAAATCGGCGTTTTGCTCTCATTTACCTTAAGTTTCAAATTGTACATCTGAAAAGCGTTATTCTTGACGTAAGATAAATCGTTTTCTCACAAAGGAAGAAATCTTTCTCTATTTTTAAATACGCTTTACGTATTTTCTTTTAAGCATAAGAATATTTAAATATCTAATTGTTATTTCTCTTAAAAAATTTATTACTTCTGAGTAACTAGGTGAATCTCGTAGAAAGATTGAATAAGTGCTATGTTTCAAAATTTAATTTCTATTAACGCAAAGATATCTAACGAAACGGATTGTTTAGAAAATAATTTTTGTAAAATACACAGTTTATTTTTTTGTATTTGTTTAAATCTTCATGTGTTGAAGATGGTTTATGTCTTGGCGAGAGTTCTATTTGTTATCGAATTTTTCTGTAAGAAGATACTTCTGACAGAAGTAACATGTAATTCTTAGTGCAAGAAAAAATTATTTCTATTATTACGATGCGTAAGAATATTCCACGCGACGCGCGCGAAGACGCAGCACCGCCGCGGCCGGGCCGCGCGCCACCGCCGCGTAACGTTGAACGTAGCGGCAGAGCGCTCACGCACACTACCAGGCGCGTGGCTCACTGACGTGCGCCCGGCTAAAGGTCGGCGCTGATTGGATTGACTTTACTCAATAATCACAGCTTGGTAAAGCATTATAGAAAAAAATGGTTCGGGACTTTTCGACTCAATTTTTGATAAGGAATAACGCTATGTAGTTAGTGTGCGGTCTTTAAGGAACACCCTGTATACACATATATACATATATATATATATGGGACGTTTTTCACGTCAACCGGATCACTTGTCTGCCCAAAATTTGAAGCGCCCTACAAAGACGTTCGATAGTTCAAAAAATTAGTCTTTACTAGTACTTTCGAAAGTCATGTGGCCCGTTTTGAAATTCAAAATGGCGGATCCAATATGGCGGCTGAATGGATGAATAATTATTGAATAGCCTACGTAATTCCACAGTATCTCCTTTTTCAAAATTACATTGGCGTTGAAATTGCTTAGAAAGGAGTTTTCAGTGTCTCTGATCACAATCCTAGAGTTGTGTCACTGAAATCCAAGATTTCACTGAATCCGCGCAGTGTAGATAGTGCGTTCAGCGCGCTGTCACAGTCAGTTCAGTTAACCTATCGAGAGACACGATAGTGTCGGAGCGAGACCGACCGTGACTCTTTACGCGACGTGACGATTAATTCAAGGTAATTGTTTTATTTTATGTAATTATCCTATATATCTATTATTCTATATATATTACTGTTACTTACTATATTACGTTTACGCGAGTGTTTACATACACAGGTTAACCTAAATTGTGCATAACATGGATATAATTATCGACGATCTGGGACTCTCTCATTGGGGCGACATAAGACTCATAAAGAATCAGAAAACGTTTCTGACGAGGAAAGACGCAGAAATGTAAATACTTATTATTCGAAGGGTTTAATGACACGTTGTTGGACATCGCGCGAAAGATGAACGTGACCAATTTACCGGATTCTAAATTCGCCTGGTTTTACGGGGTGAGTTCAATGAATCGTACCTTATGCACATCAAGCAATTTGAGTACATACGAGTAATCTCAATTTCTTACAGAGAAACGATTTTTTTTCTTACAGAGAAACGAGTCGGATAGCTACGACGGCACATTCAACATGTTAACGGGTACAACCAACTTGTATGATATGGGAATGCTAAAAGAGTGGAATTACAGTATAATCGGTTACAGTAATCGGACGAATAGTTACGAGGGTTCGTGTGGTAAAATACGTGGATCGTTGGGGGATTTGTGGCCACCTGCAATAGATAATACAACAGTATCTGTATTTCTCCCCGATATTTGCACGTGAGTTCTAAAAGACATTATGATACATATTATATTTTTTAAGTTAACATGAAAACCTGTGTTAAATTGTGTTACGAATGATGCACTACATTAATTATTAAATATCCATTTACTGAATTACGCGCTGTTAATTTTTAATATTATTTTAAAAAATGTGATTTTGACATAACAATGCGGTGTTCGTTCTAGGAAGGAATATAATAAGCAGTGACTGGGCTATATCAAAATCCAAATTCTGTGAGAAACTTGAGAAAAATCTTGTTGGGAATCAGGAAACTGATAATGACGGAAGGCATTCTTCTCAGGATGCTCAGAAAGAAGACGATGACAGTAGTAATGCTCAGAAAGAAGACAATGACAGTAGTAATGTTAGGAAAAAGATTGCAAAAGAGAAGGATAATTTGAAGAAGCAAAAAAGACGAAAGTTGAACAAGATGAGAAAACAGAAAAAACGAGCTAGGATTGTGATAAGAAATTTAGCTTTCCAGGTATTTGTTATGCATTATCGACGCATATCGATGCATTAAAGACGTTTCTTTTTTAATAGTTTTAGTTTTATTTGGCAATCTTTTTTAATTTCTTTACAGGTTACGGAAGTATGGTGAAATAGAAGAGATAAAGATTTAACCAAATCCGATGGTAAACAGACTGGAGTTGCGTTCTTACAATACAACATTGTACAAAATGCTGCAAAGGCTATACATTATGCAAATATGCAACTTCTTTCAAACAGGCCTATGATATATATTTACACATTATATAGGATTTGAAGCTCAGGAACAAGAGATTAAGGATGACCCGACCAAGGTTATTTATAAAATAAGGAAAGGCTCATCTTAAAAGGAAACTGGGTCCTATTAGTATTATAAAGACTTTTGACAATGATACCATCGGCATTCACTTTAATAGGAAATATGAAATTAAGTATTATTTCACAAAATCTCATCTCTCTCTCATTGACGATGTTTTATAGATATACATCGCGCCAATTTGTTTAAGACTGCTTCGTCATTATATAATTTGCTCTTTGATAACATTATCCGATACACAGGATAGAACTTTTAAATAGTTATATAGTGAACAAAATAGCGGTAATATTAATGAATAATGTTAAGTGACTTTCTACTATGAAACTGCAGAGATTCGATAGAATTAATATGTTGATATAGAAACGTTGATTGTGTGGATGTCGTAATATTTCTGAAGGACGCAATGTCTATTGATTTACGATTGTACAAGTAAACTTTGCAATTTAGTTATTAGGTTGAATTTTTATTTAACGTTGATATTGCGCAGTGTTATAGGTGTGATATTATATTAAAATTAATTAGATTAATCATTATCAAAAACGTGATAAATATAATTTAAAAATAAATTTGTCTATATTTATAGAAACAATTGTGATCGAAATACAGTATTTATTACGAAATGTTGGAATTACATAATATGTTTTCATGTTTGTATTATTTTCTTAGACTTAATAAATATATAAATATATAAATATATACCATGTGTACAGAATTTTTTAAATTTACTTTTTTATATCTAACAAACCCGATCATTTATCTTCTCATTTCTCACAAAAATTAAAGAAACGCTAAATTTATCTTTAAAAATAGGCAAAATTCAAGCAGCTGTAACTTTGTTAAAAATAAACGAAATTTAAATTTTAAAAAAGGATTTTAAAGCTTGAAATCTCTACTTTCGAAAGGTTACTATTATTTTTTAGTTTCTGTGAGTTTGATAATTTTTACATATAAAAAACTACGAGCTGGGCGAAATAGAAAATTTTTGTCTCACTTTGTAGGCCTGTCACGTGCACAAAAAAAATCTGCGAAAATGTTCGACTTCTTAACATGAAAGCTTGAAGTTTTCCTTGCAAAATATTTTTTTACGATGATTTTTTTAAGAGAGTTATGAGCAATCAAAGTCAAAATGCTCATTTCTTATTCAATCCACGATAACTCAGCAACAAAAAATCGTAGAAACATTTTTAAAAAAAGATTTTGTAAGGAAAACTTCAAGCTTTCATGTTAGGAAGTCGAAAATTTTCGCAGATTTTTTTTGTGCACGTGACAGGTCCACAAAGTGAGAAAAAAATTTTCTATTTCGTCCAGCTCGTAGTTTTTTATATGTAAAAATTATCAAACTCACAGAAACTAAAAAATAATAGTAACCTTTCAAAAGTAGAGATTTTAAGCTTTAAAATCCTTTTTTTAAATTTAAATTTCGTTTATTTTAACAAATTATTGTAATACAGGAATAAAGATGTTTGTAAATAGCCTAATCTCCTTTACATGTGCATGTGTTTAGTAAAGAAAATTTATTTTTATATGTACAGATTCTTGTTGTTGTTGAACATACAGAAGTGTTATGTTTACATACTATTACTTAGACATACTATCACCTAAGGATATACTATACTAGTACATGCTTATAACATATTACGCTGAGTTGTATTTGTATTCCATGTCGCAAAATATATATGTTATAAACATGTACTGTTTAATGCTTATATGATCCCTAATACTACAAAAAGAAATGATATCACAACAAAATTACCTTTTTAATAAAAAGGTAAAAAAAAGGCGTCAAGGGCACGGGCAGCATGTTAGCTCGAAGAAAGTGGTTATCTCAAAAAAACCGATGAGGTATCTTTGTACCTAAAAAAAACTGATGTGGTATGTTTGTACCTAAAAAAAACCGATGTGGTATGTTTGTACCTCAAAAAACTGATGAGGTATCTTTGAACCTAAAAAAAACCGATGAGGTATTTTTATACTTCTAAAAAACCGATGTGATATGTTTGTATTTTCACAAAAATAAATGATATCTATAAATTGCGCCAATTGTAAAATGAATATATATTCTTCGGAAAATAACTGTTGTATTATTTTTAAAAAATATCTTTGTATTTAAGTGTCTTCTTACGCAAGTCATAATAGCTTCATTTTTCCTTACAGCCTTACAGACATAATATAACCAAATTCCGTTACCTAACTCAACCCAAGTGATATGTATCTTTTTAAATAAATGTTTTCTTGATTAATCTTTAAATAAATCTTTAAATTGCGTAAATCAGAAAGAGAAGATACAATTCCAAATTTCTTAAACCAACACAGGAATACAAGGTATTTAAATGCAAAGATGTTAATCGCAAAGATTAAAAACTGTTAAAGAAGTAACAATAAAAAATGCAAATATTTTATTGAAATAAAAAAAAATTTCGTACAAAAACTTGACGCTGCTTTTTTACTCCATAACCACTTTCTTCGAGCTAACATGCTGCGCGTGTACTTGGCGCCTTTTTTTACCTTTTTTTAAAAAAGGTAATTTTGTTGTGACTATGGAGTAAAAAAGCAGTGTCAAGTTTTTGTACAAAATTTTTTTTTATTTCACTAAAATATTTGCATTTTTTATTGTTACTTCTTTAACAGTTTTTAATCTTTGCGATTAACATCTTTGTATTTAAATACCTTGCATTCCTGTGTTGGATTAAAAATTTTGTAATTGTATCTTCTCTTTCTGATTAACGCAATTTAAAGATTTATTTAAAGATCAATCAAGAAAACATTTATTTAAAAAGATACATATCACTTGGGTTGAGTTAGGTAACGGAATTTGGTTATATTATAATGTCTGTAAGGAAAAATGAAGCTATTATGACTTGTGTAAGAAGACACTTACATACAAAGATATTTTTTAAAAATAATACAACAGTTATTTTCCGAAGAATATATATTCATTTTATAATTAACGCAATTTATAGATATCATTTATTTTTTTAAAAATACAAACATACCACAACGGTTTTTTTAAGGTACAAACATCATACCACATCGGTTTTTTTTAGGTACAAAGATACCTCATCGGTTTTTTTGAGATTAAAACTTACAGGACTGTCGAAAATCGGCTCGCATCTCACCCATATACCCGTAAATGCGGCTTTCTCGGCGATAAAAATTATTTAAAAATAAAAAAAAAACCAATGTTTATCGTCAGAACTCTTCCTAGAACTCATGTAGAACTATAGATCCTTTAAAATCTGACAAATACCGTACGGGAAATTTTCGCAGGACAAAGTGAAACGCTGTGTGAACCTGGCGTCTCAGTTTGCACTGACGGGTTTTTTGGCTTTAATGGCCAGAACTATTTGTTTAAACTATCAGGAACTCTAGAACTATGGAAAATGAAGCCAAAACTCTCAATAGTTTGTGAGTTTCCGCAAAATGAGACGCCAGCTTCACTCACACACACACACACACACACACACACACACACACACACACACACACACACACACACACAATACAATAGTAACATTATTAAACGTTAAGATTAAATATCTCATAAAAAAAGACTATTTTACCGATTACATTAATTTTTCAAAATTACTCTCTCGCGAACAAATTAAGTAAAACTATAAAACAAATTTTATTTTACACTACTAAGTTGTATAAGTCGCCATTACAAAATTTTAATATGAAGTACATAATACATAATTATGACTTTTAACGTTTTCCGATAAACAGAAATTGCCTTCAGGAAAAGAGTTGTAATCCAAAGGATGTTTGATTTTGAAGATATTTTATATGCTAGGTGTGCAAATTAATTCGGTGCCTTATAACAATGTTTAAGATAAAATATCTTCCCTCTCTTTTGTGGTTCGCAAGTGTGGAACCTTTAATACATTTTCAAAACACCGTACGTCTTGGCGAAGCAGACGATGAAATCTCGCAAAACAATAGCAAACACGATGGCGTCTGAAAAGCAGTAATTGAGATACTGCATTTTTTCGCATTTCAATTAAAAAGGAATGCTGCTGAAGCCGCGGAGACGATTACAGTTCTGCTCTAAGCGGAGGTGCCGTGACCCGTAAAACGTGTAAAATATGAAGTTTTCAG